>CM021105.1:415728517-415964887 GCA_007115665.2 Sequoiadendron giganteum | reverse complement strand
ACACTCAAGACTAAGCACTCCAAACCAAATAAGAAGCAAATGATGAAACTCAAAATGGCATAAAACTTCCCCAAAGTCAATTTGACATGGCCACGAAAGAAGGTAAAATAGAGCATTAATGCCATCGACTAGAGAGGTAAAACCAAACCCAGGAGCCTGACAAAGCAACAGACAAACTAGGGAAATCCGTTCACAACATAATTCCATGAAATGTCGAAATCTTTGGATTTTTAATGAATAGCAGCTGCCACCGAGCTCCAAAAGGAAACTGGAAAATTTTGCTAGGAGTGGATTTTCTCGAAAACAGTGAAAAACCCGGAATGAACCCAAAACTTAAGGTTTCAATACAAATCAAAAGGGGGCCCCTAGAAATGAAGCAAGATAAACATCCAAGCACATGCCCAAGCGAGTGAATCCTCAAAATAGAAGGGCCAAGACACCAAAAGAGCAAGAAAGAGGGTCCCCACTTTCAGTGGGGCGTGTGTGCGAAAACCGCACAACAAATGGCGACTCCGCTGGGGAAATTCTCCAAAGCATTTCAAGAAAAAACTGGAATCAAGAACCCAAAATCTCTACTTTTGTACCTTATATTAGGACGCCGATGAACAAGGTTTCAGAAACCATGGGCAAGAAGATCTCTTCCTATACTAGGGTCCAAGTGTGTGTATTTTCATTTACTTCCTATTCCTTAGGTGAAGTGGGAACCTGAGCAAGTCTAATCGGGCTACATAAAATTTCTAACCTCAAAAGCAACCTGGATAGAGCCTCACTTCCAGTCAGGCATCCATAGCCTTGATGAGGTTATCACTATGGCACTCCCAAGCATAGCTCTACTATCAGCCAGACATCTATAGCCCCGGTAGAGATACTAGGATACCCCCAATAAGGTGAAGATTGTTTTGATTTTCAATACTTTATTTTTCCTCTCTTTTAAACATTTTGCATAAACTTTTCTTTCACCTCGGAAGTAATGAAACTTACACTCAGGGATGAAGAACACAGTGGCACTGAAGTAGAATATAAGATTTTTTGCCAGGCCAAATTAAATAGGAACCGTATGCAATTCTAGAATCTTTAAATTTTATGTGAAAGTGTGAGACCCAAATATATTCCAAAGTTCATTCAACACAAGTGATTCTAATTCTAAGTACAAAGGACATCAGATAAAGGAATTTTACCATTTTGTTAGTGTTTCTTAGATCAGATTGAACAATACAAGTAATTAAATAATTGCAACACATAAGACAATGAACACACAAAGATACCCTGGGAAAACCCTCCTCTTGAGGGAGAAAAACCCAGCAATGAATCTCTTCTATAATATAGAACAATGGCAGAAATCTGCTTACAACACAGGCCCAGCAATGGCCAATAATGAATGCAATGAGGTCGCACCTCTTCTAGATGCACTAGATACAAATGAATGAGTTCTTCCTTGAAATCAGACCTGCTGCTACAAAGTGCGAAATCTGCTCTTGAAGATAGATGCGAACTTGCTTGAGTGAGCGGTTTTCAAAGACAAATGAGACCTTGTATTTATACAAGTGTGGTGCCTCTTCAACATAGGTCGGCCCACATACAAGGTAAATAATAAATGCATAAAGTCGGCTCAAGCCAAGACTAAAATATGTGAACCAAGAAGGGTCGGCCCTTTAGCATTTACATTTATTGTTTGGTATAAATTAAATAGCCTAGAGGCTATACATTTAATTTATTCTTTTCTTCTTGGGAAGTGCAGACTGAAGCTGCTCAATAACATCAACACTCCCTCTCAGCTAGGGATGAACTTCCATCTGCACAAGACACATCATATTAGAATGAAAACAAAATAGAATATCACCTCAACGTGATATTAACCATTATGGCTACTTCCATAGATGGTATAAATAAAATCATCACGGATTCCCTCACGTGATGTTGTCATGGAGTCACACACATGACATCCACCATAGCTTCTCCCAGAGGGTGGAAACAAGGGCTTTCACCTCAAATCTCTCTCAATAGAGAATTGCATTATCAAGGGCTTACACCTCAACTCTCTCTCAACAGAGAATTGCATTATCAAGGGCTTGCACCTCAACTCTCTCTCAACATTATCAAGGGCTTGCACCTCAACTCTCTCTCAACAGAGATTGCATTATCAAGGGCTTGCACCTCAATTCTCTCTCACAAGGATTTCACCTCGAACTTCTCTCAAAGAAGAACTCATTAAACAAAGGAACACTGATACTGAGACTCCCTCTCGATCCTGGCTTCAGAGATTGCAAAGAAGACTTCTGGAGATGTACTCCCTCTAGCCACCAACTCAGTCCTTCTAGTGTTTACTCCCTCTTGATCATTTCTTTGGTTGACATGACTTCTTCACAAGATGCCTCAGGTTTTTTTTTTTTCATCACTAAGTAATCTCTTATCATCTTCTTCCCCCTAAACCTGTCCAAGAAGCATTTTAGATAGAGATTACTAACAGTCCATAATTATCCAAAGAAATATCAAGATTTAGAATCGTACAAGTTATATCATGAATGAATTTTTTTTTTCTTTTTTTCCAAAGATCTTATGCTAGTGAACACAACACAATTCAAGATAATCTACTATCTCTCTTAATTACAAGATCCAAAAAATGATATAACTCAGCAACCAAAGAATACTTATCTTTTTAACTTATTCTGATAGGTCCAAATGCTGGACATAGTGTGATACGTTGTACTTGATCTCAGATCAATCCGTACCCTTCATAGTTTGAACACAATGATGACCTGAAGGTTACTTTGTCTTCGAGAGATATCTCATGTCATCAATATAGTCCAATGATTCCAAGCTATGACTCCAAGCTTGATCATTTCTTCATTCGGTATGACTTTGATATCCAATCTTTCCAGATGCAGATTGGTTGATGCTCAGGATATCTCAATGTAAGAGCATGAATTAATAACCGTTTTGATAGATTACACAATCTCGAGTGCCTAGAGTAACATTACAAGCAGTAACATTGAATATTGATTTCCGTATGCTATCTATCTCCGACCGATGATCAAGGACTCGTCCAACAATAAATAAGAAAGCTTGATATCAAATACCACCCCATCACAACATATTCTTCAAAATTCAACGCATAGGTAGCAATTACGATGCACAAGAAATGTACAGGTAGCAGTATCGATGCATAACAGATGTCAAAGACAGCGCTAGTATGAAGAGCTAATAATAATGTTGGCGGAAATGTATATTCAAGATTGCCTCTGCCACATCAACATATGACCACCTGATATGCCTTCAACACAAATGACATATAGACTCCAACTACAAGATAACAATATGTTGATTCAATAATTTCCTATGATTGTTGACGCCGGTTCAAATCTCTGCTAATTTGCTGGTCTTTATATGATGATCCCCTGCAACTGTGTCTAGTGATAGACTGCAATGTGCTCATTTCCTCTAGACGAATTCTTCATATGAACAACAAAACACTGTCAACAACAAAATACCCGACTTCTGTAGATATACATCTGCACCAAGGGTACATTTGATTCTCCTCCGACACCTCTACTGAACCCTTGTTTGCATAGTGCCAAGAATTATAGTAAACTTACGATGGCTCCTAACTCTTATTTCTTGGATTTGCTACGCCTCTTCCTCATAGATTAGTCCTTCACTATTCCGTTATACAAAGGCCCGATACTCAGGATGGAATAACGCTAGGATAAACTAGTCCGACTCCTCACGGGAATAGCTCCCGATTTTTAATGGCTCATCAACTAAATTCATTTACTGGTGATTTTCGTCTCTTTCAATTTTTATATAGCCGGCTAGACAAAGTTTTATCATCTGTAATTGTTCGTATTCTTCAACTTCAAATATTTGTGATTCCAAAGTTCTTTGCTTTCTTCCCTGATTATTGCACGGCCTGCTATTCATCTCTGCATTGATGAATTTTGTCGTTAATCAACATGCAGCGATGATATGGTTCAATTTGTGGCATTTAAGATTCCAGTTGTAGTCACTATGTTTCATTTACACACACGATGGCAATATCTCATGGATGGCCCAGAACAGTGCCTTGATTTCTCATGTCATCTAGGCAATATGGAATGTCGATGATATTCTCCTCTGCCAAGGCCAGAGAGTTCTAGCAGTAAAACATATTGAAACCCGACATACATGAGAATCCTCCACCAGATGATGTGTTGGTCTTCAATATAGTGTCTTCAATGTATACTCTACAATTGTTGCGGGATACTATTCCAGAATCGGCACACTATGGTCCGACTATCATTTGTTGCTATCGATATTATTATCTCTAGAGGCAAATTTCGGTCCCAAGGTTATATCCAAGACTCTGCACCCTAATTCCCTGATTCAAAGATTTTTCCTTAATCTAATTGATGCCTCTGTCTCTTCTCGAGATTAATATTGAATTGTATTCACAAAACCAAAATTGCTTTGTCAAATCTGATCGGGATATTTCAGAACCTTGCTCTAATACCATGTTAGTGTTTCTTAGATTAGATTGAACAATACAAGTAATTAAATAATAGCAACACATAAGACAATGAACACACAAAGATACCCTGGGAAAACCCTCCTCTTGAGGGAGAAAAACCCAGCAATGAATCTCTTCTATAATATAGAACAATGGCAGAAGTCTGCTTACAACTCAGGCCCAGCAATGGCCAATAATGAATGCAATGAGGTCACACCTCTTCTAGATGCACTAGATACAAATGAATGAGTTCTTCCTTGAAATCAGATCTGCTGCTACAAAGTGCGAAATCTTTTCTTGAAGATAGATGCGAACTTGCTTGAGTGAGCTGGATTTTCAAAGACAAATGAGACCTTGTATTTATACAAGTGTGGTGCCTCTTCAACATAGGTCGGCCCACATACAAGGTAAATAATAAATGCATAAAGTTGGCTCAAGCCAAGACTAAAATATGTGAACCAAGAAGGGTCGGCCCTTTAGCATTAACATTTATTGCTTGGTATAAATTAAATAGCCTAGAGGCTATACATTTAATTTATTCTTTTCTTCTTGGGAAGTGCACTGGGTTGCCTAATAACATCAAATACATTTAACTCCTCGAAAAAATTGGATTAGAGCTTGTAAAAGAAATTTCTAAAACAACCCTAGGCAAGCAGCCCATTATGCAAATGCAACAGCCCCAAGAAAGCCAAAAATCCAAAGAAAAAAACAAAACGGAAAGAAAAACCGACTGAAGCAAACCTATGCAGCCAAAGCAAAGTCAAAACAAAAAGAAAAGAAACCTATACTAACCAAAGAAAACAAGCAAAGCAAAGAAAAAAGAAAACCTACTCTAACTATATACAAGAGAGAGCTGCAAACAACTCAAGTTTGGAAGTAATGCTTCAAATACTGCCCATTGACAGGCAGCGGGATATCCTCACCAGTGAGGGTTTTCAAGTGAAAAGAATTATCTCCCAGAATTTCTAAAAACTGATAAGGGTCTAGCCAAATTTTTTCAAATTTACCATGCTCTCCCTTACGGTCATGGGCTTTATCCTAGTAGATAACCACGTCAAAGATTCAAATGGCTTTTACTGTGGCTCTCCTATCAAACCATCACTTAACTACACCCTGATGTTTAGCAAAGTTTTCAAGGGCTTCATCTCTCTTCTCTTCAAGGTGTAACAACTCAACCAAATGGGCTTCACGCTTATCCTCCTCATCATAGTATTCATTAATGAACTATAGAGTAGGGATCTTCAATTGGATGGGGAATACAGGTTCCAAACCATACACTAGGTGATAAGGAGAGGTTCCTATGGATGCCTTCTATCTAGTATGGTCCGCCCAGAGAGAAAATCTAAGCTGGGTGTGCCAATCCTTAGGATTCTATCCTAGTAACTTACATATGACCATCAAAAGATTCTTATTAGAGGAATCAGCTAGGCCATTACCCTGAGGGTAGTAATTTGATGCAAATTTTATGACAATTCCATGATCAAAAGCCCAATTAGAAAGTTTCAGTGATGCGAATGCAAGACCATTATCACAAACTAAAGCCAATGGACAACCAAAATGATTAATAATATCTGACTCAAAGAAATTGATTACTACATCAAAAGTACATTGCTTACATGCAAGAGCCTCAATCCATCTAGTAAAATAATCAGTTATGGTTAGAATATACCGATGGCCTAGAGAAGAAGGTGGGTTAATTGGACCTATGAAGTCAATTCCCCATTGTGCAAATGGTTTCACCTCTATAACTGGCTAAAGCAAAAGGGCTGCACATTTCTCCTTAGTTGCTGTAGTCTGACATACATGAAAAGTCCTTACATGATGATGTACATCCTTAAACAAAGTAGGCCAATAATAGCTTGCCCTTAGGTTCTAATTGGCGGTGGATGATGCAAAACCATGACCTATGCCATATATTTCATGGAATTAAATCACCACTCTAGTAGCTTCTTCCTTCCCCAGACACCTTAGGTACACGACCTCATATTTTTATTGTATAGGACATCTCCTTTCATCATAAAACTACCACTCTTCAGGCGCAAGGCCCGCCTCTGAACTGCACTAAGGTGATCAGGACATTGTTGGTTCAATAAATAATAAATTATTTCATCATACCATTCTCCTGGCGATACCTCTTGGAGATGATAATGCTGAGCTGTGAGATCAGGACCCATCTCAGCCATTATCTTCGTCAGTCCCTACCCTCTCACCAGTTTCATGGGCTGAATCTCAATATCATATTCCTGCAACATAGTTACCCATTTAGCTCTTCATTCACCTAGCTCATTTTGCATTAGCAACAACTTCACCGGAGGATCAAGCACTATGGAAAAGACCTTATTCCTTAGAATATAGTGTTTGAAATTTTTCACCGCTCTGACCAAAGCATAGGCCTTCTTTTCCACATTGTGATATCTCAGCTCTGCGTCCTTTAAAGGGGTACTCATGAAGGCGATAGGGTGCTCATCGCCTTGATTAGATTTTTGGGTTAACATTCTAGCACAAGAGTGATCAGAAGAAAATGAATATAAGTAAAAAGGCTTAGCATAATCTGGACTCACCAACACGAGAGCCTCAGCAATAAATTTCTTAATTTCTATAAATTCCTCCTTGGCTTCTTCACTCCATTCTACTTTTTCCTCTTGTTTCAACATAGCATTCAAGGGCTTCACTATCTCTACAGATGTAGTGATAAATTTTCTAACAAAGTTAATCTTCCCAAAGAATGACTTCATTTCTTTCTTGCTTGCAGGAGGCTGAATATTCAAGATAGCATCTATTCGCTCAGGATCAATAGCGATACCCTGCTCTGAAATAATATGTCCTAATAATTTTCCTTATGTAACCCCCAAAATACACTTCTTTGGGTTAAGTGAAATGTCAAACTCTCTACACCTTTAGAACACTTTGCATAAATATTCTATGTCATTACCTCGCTTCTTAGAGAAGACTATCAAATCATCCATATAAATAATAATGCACTTACAAATTATGTCCTTAAAAACAATATCCATAGCTCTATGAAATGTAGCTCCAACATTGATCAACCCAAAAGAAATTCTTCTGTAAGAAAAAGTTCCCCATTTTGTAGTGATGGTAGTTTTATGCTTGTCCTCATATTGTACCATGACTTGGTTGTATCCAGAATACCCATCTAGAAAAGACATCATCTGGGATCCATTGACAATTTGAAGTACTTCATCCAATGAAGGAACTGGATAATTATCCTTTTTTGATGCTCTGTTAAGATTAATAAATTCCACACACAGTCTGATTTCTCCATTCTTTTTTCTTACTAGAACTAGATTCCTAACCTAGGTTGAATGCCTCATTGGAAAATTAATCCGTGCTGAAAGTAGCTTCTATACTTCCTTTTGAATGATGGGTTCTAATAGAGCATTGATTGGTCTTTATCTCTGTCTGAATGGTTTGACGTTTGACTTCAAGGGAATGGTGTGTAATAATTGAAGTATCATATGTCTTCAAATCTTCATAACTCTAGGCTATCACATCATGATATGTGTGTAAAGCATCAATAATCCCTTTTATTTCCTTTGGAGTACATACCTTACCAATAAAAATGTTCTTCATGTCATCTGGTGTCCCCATATTGTATGTTTCACATTGGTTGCTGAGAGACTCCCTTCTTACTTGTTGTTCCTGATCTCTTATCTTATCCAAATAAAAAATTCATTCTAACTACACCATACCTCTTGGGATAGTGTTGGTCTTCAGGTTAATGACTCCTCCTAAGTCCATTTCTGCCTCTTGAGGCTCTATCTCATCAATCACTTGAGAAGAAAACACATCATAGCTCATAATAAAATCCAGAATATGCTTATCATCTTCAAAAACTTGGAAGTTGGTAACATTGTTGGGCACTAAAGGTACTAGAGTGAGTTCAACATAAAAAAATTTCAATCTTGAAAGTGATAAAGGTTGCAATGTACTAGCTTCCTGTGCAAGAGAATCTGCAACTTGGTTCCTACTTCAAGGGATCAATTGGCCGTTGAAAGCATTGAATCCCTCAATAAGATCCCACACTCTATGCCTATAATTAGTCATCCTCCTATCACGGCATGAATACTGTTTCCTCACCTATCTGATTACCAACTCTGAATCTCCGAAAACTTGTAATATCTTAACTTTCATCCTTGATTCCATTAACATCCCGTGGATTAAAGCTTCATATTCAGTTACATTATTAGTACATTGAAATTGGAGTCTATGAGCAGAAAAATAACTCTTACCTTTAAGGCTATTCAATTCAAACCCTGCTCTAGCACCTTGCTTGGATTTGGATCCATTGAATCTTAATGTCCAACAATCATCAATCCCCAATCGCTTTGAGTTATCCTTATTCTTACTGCAGTTAGGAGGCTCTTTAGGAAGCATTGGGCCTTTACCCCTATCATTATTTAACTCCTTATGTATATTGAGCCTAATAGTTGGGACTGGGTTAATGCACCTCTGTACCTGCTCCATTGCCATCTGCCATAAGTCACATTCCAACTCAGAATGAGGAGCATCATGGACTCGACAACAATTAGGAAGCAGTAATTCTTCAAAATTCATATTCTTGCCAAGGTGAATATGATTTTCCACACACCTCTAGATGAAGTCCTGAAAGTTATCTAGCAAACTGAGATGCCTATCCTCTTGGTCATCTGTTTCATCTGTTTTTTCACTCAATCTTCCAACACTACTGATCTTTGATATGTATTCATCTTGCCTCATATAAAATTCCTTAGGACAACTGGATTCCAATGTAGATTCAAAAAAGGGGCCCTACAACATAGAGACCTCCTCTATATTTGAGGCTAATGCAACCAACACATAATTCCCCATGCTGACTTCTAATACTAATACCTCATTCAAAGTATTCTGGTATTCAGTGATTACATACTTCATTCTGGGCTCTCTTTCAATTCTACTATGATTTGGAACTCCTTTCCCTGGTAGCCACATGTGATAATGGTTTGTAGATGTATACCCATTCAATGCCTTAGTGAAATCCCGACCCAGAATCAAACCATAGGTATCAAGAATATTAGCAACCTAAATGTTGATCACCTAGTGCACCCTAGGATCTAATGCGAGCTACGTGGGGATCATGTTGAATTCTCCTACTACACTTACCTCTATCTTATCCAATTGAGTGACCTTCTTTTGAGAGGCAATAGGAGTAATACCTAATGCTTTACAAACAACAAAAGGCATAACATTTGTAGATGCCCCTAAATCTAGAAGACAATTATGCAGATTCTTCCCAAAGATATGAATAGAAATTAGAAAATGAGGGGTTTCCATCCTACCTTGAAACAAACTCAGCTAGGTGTCAGCTTGTGCAACCTGACTCTTATCTTTATCTCTCCCTTTTTCCATAGGTGGGACATGGCCTTTGGGTGCCTATGAATTAAAAGATCTGGCAACTGCCTCACCGGAAGTTACTCCTAGTGGTTTCGTATTTGAATTAAAAGACCCCAAGAAAGCATTCCTAATAATAGGGACTCTCAATAACTCAAAAGTAGAAAGACTTACCTTTACTTTCTTGAATTCTTCAGTCACATATTTTCCCAATTGCTCCACATTCATATCAACATGAACCTCCTTGCAGCCACCAACCTATTTGTCTTTTGAAACTACAACACTGTTTCCCTTTGACAAGTACTATGTTGGCACATGAGGGTAAGATGGGTTATTAATGGCTTGCGGGTCTGGTGGAGTAGTGAAATTATTTGGAGGAATAGAAGTAGTGAAAGGGCCTCCTCCCTATGGACTCATGTTAGGCCTATTCCTCAAATCATATTTCTTTGTGGGTTGCTGGAACATCTGAACTTCTTCAACTCCAACTTCCTCCTCATCCAAGGGACCATTATCATTCTCATTTTCCTCATTAAACAATTGAGAGATTTCATCTTCATTTAGCACCTTATCTGTTTCTTTGTCTTGGTCACTAGACTCTTCTTCTAGTTCATTTTATTCGCCTTTTGGGAATGGGGTATGATTAAGTACCATTATTGGGGAATCATAAGGATTTGAGGGTACAATCTCCTGACCATTTGAATTTTTCTCAACTTCATACTGAAAGATGGAAGCAACAGTCTGAAACTCAGAGCAATCTAACTCAGAATGTTGGCTTGTCTTATAGAGCCTGCACCATCCAAACAAATTTTCCTCTGCTAAATACACACCACTTGGAGGCATCTCCTGAGTAGAGGGATGATCCAATGGAGTGGGAACCCCTCCATTATTAGGTCTAGTATTCCATGGCCTATTCTTCCTAGGTGTTTGCCTTCTATTGAATCCTTGTCCACCCATTTTCCCCTTGTCATAATTCTTGACAGAGTCTTGTCCTCTTTCAAAATTTTGATTTCTGTCAATATACTGTCCTCTATCAAAGTTATGTCCTCTAACAACATCCCTATTCTCCCTATTGTAATTTGATTACATGTTCTTCTGAGCAGCCTGAAGCTAGCTATTCTGATTTCTCAGATAGGTTACCTCCATATTCAGTTTCTTCACTTGCTCAGATAACTCATCCAACTGCTCCTTATCTAGACCATTATGTGGTGTTAAATTCACACTACCAAGTGGGTACCCCAATGCTCCTCCAAAACCAACAACCTAATTCAAGACTTCTAAATTATGCAAATATGTAGGGAAACTAGCCTATTGTTGTGGATGAAGGGGTTGATTGGCCCTTTGCTGAGGATAAGAGGTCATTGGTTGAGCTTGATTTATTGGAGGACCTAGATGTGGGACCAAAGGCAATGAGGGTACTGGATTCATTATGGGAGCATGATTAGTCAAAGCCTGGTTGAGAGATTGGACTTGTCCAGGGTGAGCAACAGGCCTTAAGGATGGAAAAGGTCCTGATAAATGTTGCCTCAAGTCTGTGTTGACCTTAACAGCCTCTGTATATGCAGTAAGCAAGGTAGTTGGGGGATTTAGTCCTCCATTTAAGGAAGGTGGATGTAAGGATTTCTAAGGCTTGAAAGTAGACCTCTAGGGTGGTGGCATCATCTATAGCATAAGGTGCCTAGAGTCTAGTGTATGATCAGTGGAACCTATCATTAAATGACTCTATAGGCTCATTAATCTCCCTCTTAACTCTAGTAAACTGCATGTAAAGATCATTAGCGCTAATGGGAATTTTAAATTTCTGTAGAAATGCAGTGTCCAGTTCTACCCAATTATTGATAGAAGTAGTAGGTAAGTGATTATACCAATAAAAGGCCTCTTCCCCAAGGGAATAAGGGAAAATCCTGCATGCAACAACCTCATGGTTAATTCCTCTATCCCTCAGACAGGTCTGGAAAATTTTGATATGCTCCACTGCCGTCCTATTGGGATCATTAGTACGGAACTTAGAGAAAAATTGCTCAGGGTTCTTGGGCATGACATTGTAATTTTTGAAGATCAAGGGAGATGGGTTGTTGGAAAGGAAATCCATTGGTGGAGGTGGGGGTGATAATGACTGATTTATGGCTGGTTGGGGCTACAGGATAGGAACTACTTTAGAACCAGATGAGGATGATCCTGATGAAGATGAGGATGATGGGGATGATGGAAGTGGCTGAGTGGATGATGATTCTCCCCTTCTCATGGTCCTTCTTGACCTAGTAGGGGATTGCAATTCTTGAAATTACTCTTCTCTTGGAGTAGATCTTGTTCTTCTTCTGAATCTCTCAGGAGAAATGGCAGACATAAATTGATCCAGCTTTCTTATTCAAGGCCCTCCTAGCGCCAATTTGTTGATGGTGTTTTTTGCACAACAAAAACTCAGACATAATATTATATCCTATCTCTCTTGAAAGGTTAATCTCTATGGACAAAGAGATAACCCCAAGGTCTCTAATGTCAGGTCTTGACAATGCAAAAAAAATAACTCAGAGATAATGTGAAAATGTTGGTAATCACAAAGGGACCTTACTACAAGCAAATGTTGAACTCGAATTTATCAAATGTCACAATATGTTGATACTTCAAAACCCAAATTTAACCCAGATAATAAAAGAAATAAAAAAAGATAAAGGTTTCAGAGATAATTCTAAAACTAATTCTAACCTTATGATCAACAATTCAAAAGATAAGATGCTCAAAATGGACCAATCTCTCAGAAACTACTTCCTGTTTAACCCAGATAAATCTGCAATCTTATAGAAATAGTGCAATCTTCTACGGTGTTAAAGATTTTCAAATCATGCATATTCATTCAAGACAACCCTATTGCAATTGAAATGAATAAAAATTCATAATTGAACTAAGCACAGTTATAAGTCCAGGCTAACTTTGGAAAGTAACTAACAATCAAATAACTGCAAAAGTATGGACTAGAGATTGCTGCAAACACTTCAAGCATAAAACCCTAAGCATTATCAAACCATTTAACATCAGATCACTTAAGCAATTTTAAAGATAGAATATTAAGAAGCATGCCAGATAAAACTCAACACAAGAAAGGATCCAAATCACAATATATTTACTTTTATTAAATCACCCAAAGTAGCAACAATTCCAATCTTTTGTTATAACAATTGCTTGAAGATAAACTAAATTCTAACTCTAATTCTTGCTCCTACAATTTGCTCTTAGTATGAAATTCTTCTAACTTCTAATACCCCCTTTAAAATGAGGCATAACACCAAAATTATAGAGAACCCCCCAAGATAGGTCAGACCAATTAGGGTTTACAATAATACATGCCACACAACAAGTTAGCCAAAAGATATTCAAAAATAACATGAAATGTGCAATTTGCACTAATTTCATCCAAGTCAACCTAGGGTCTCCAAAACTCAATCCAATGCATGCGAAGGAAGAGGAGAAAATAATGGGGGAGCAAAATTTTTGATGTAGCCCTGCATTAAGTACTTCCCCCTTTGTCCCTAGCTCGCTCCACTTTATCATGCACCAACAATAACACCCTATCTAGGTCAAAAATAGGTGGCACAGGGAAAACCCTAATTATCCTCTCAAGGCATTTGATGTCATCTCTTGACTGCCTAATTATATTATCCCAATCAACTTTATTCATTTGATATTTGTCAATGACTGCAATATAGGTGGTTGCATCATCTAGCTAATGTTCAGTAACAGGGCCCTCATTGATTGGATAATAGACATCTCACCACCATTTCCTTAGCTGCTCCAACTTAAGATGCTTCAGAGAAAACTTCTTCCTCCCTGTCATCACTTCAAAGAAAGAGATACACTTATCATAGATACCAATCAAAGTGTCCTCAATATGCCTTCCCTGTTTGTATATTTTCTTTGAGGCCTTTTGTCTCATCTGCAGAATTTCAAACCACTCCCAAGGTTTTGCAACTCTTGAGGAAGGAAGAATTGCATCCTTCACCAATTGGTCCTTGGTGTACTCCATGATAGTCTTTGTCTTCTGTAGCAGGAGATCTACATCCTCCTTATCCTGGGCTAGCACAGTCTTTATCCAGTCTATTGATCTCATTGCATCCCCTGCAGTTGACAGGATGTCCTTGATGGCATTGTCCCCTTTGGTTTGCACCCCCTGCAACCAACCAACTGTAGCATGTGTGGTTCCCTTCATATTTTCAAGCTCTGATATTGTTTCCTAAGGTAGGAAGCCCGCAACAGATAAGGAAGAACTGATGGATTGCAAGGGTTTCATCAACTCTTGCAAATATTTCTTGAGCTTCTCATTTTCTTTCTCCAAATCATGCTTGGAATGCACCTCCTTCGTCAATCTGCCAAGGATCACAACACTGGAGGCTTCATACTCCTCAATGTATTGCTCCATGGAGGCATGCCCAAGATTGATAGTCTACACATTGTAATCTTTTCCAGTTACCTCACCTCTATCCTTATGAAGAGGAGGAGTAGCAATATGGACCAATCTATTGTTCACTTTATCCCTCTCAATCCTAGAAATAAGTTTGGCTTTCTTCTTTGTCTTTCCTTTTCCAATATTAGCCAGTAGGTCATCCCAATTGGGAGGAGTGTCATCTACTACAATCTACTTGCTCTTCAGTTCTTTATCTAACCAGGTTGGAATAGTAGACTCTGACTGTACCTTATCCTACCCATCATCTTGTTCCTGTTGAACACTGGTTGCACCCTTTTCAATGCTTGGCTCCTCGGGGATCTCCCTAACTGAATCCTCCTTTTCCTTTCAGTGCTCCTCCCCTTTGTCTTGTGCTGGTGAGGGAAACTTGGTAGGTATCTCCCCCTTTTGAGGGGATTTATCCTCATGAACTGCTGCAGGAAAATTCACATAAGCTACCAAAGGAGACTGCATTACTTTGTCTATTTTTGCTTTGGCATTGTAGAGATCACCCTCCTAGACTTCTTCCTCTCCTAGGTCCTTAGGATCCTCAACATCTTTAGGTTCAATTAGCACACTTCTAGTCTCATGAGAAGGAGGGATGTCTTCATGTTTAGTGGTAGGATCAGTCATAGGAGCACTTCCTTCAGGTGCAACATCTTTGGGGGAAGGAGTCCTTGACCTCCTAATATACACCTGTGTCTTCTCCCCCGAGCTCTCTACCTCCACCACGGGTTGTTCAGCCTCCTTATCTGCCTTAGAAGTTTTGTTTTACTTTTTTTTCAACCTCACAAGTCTCACTTTCTTAGGTAAAGGGACACTAGCATCTACTTCTTCTTTTTCCTCTTCATCTTTCTTAGCCCTCTTCCTCTTTAAAACATGCCCCCTCTTCTTGGCTATGGGATTTTATCTATTTCCCTACTTCTCTTGCCTGAACATCTTTAATCTTGATTTTGAAAGGAGAGCCCACCTTGGTTTTACATTTGGGGTCCTGTTCATGTGACTCTTCAAAAGTAGAGTGAGACTCCAAGTCTCCCATTAAGTCATAGGTACATTGCACACCTTCACTTTCCTACTCTAACATCTTGTGCTTGAGCCATAACCTGGTGTACTTGATGACTGGAGCCATGATTTATTCTAGTTTTGTCTTTTCCTCCTCTAGCCAATCAACCTCTCCAAATGTCTTGTCCTTCACAACCTCAAAGATATGACTTTGGATGAGATTCCCATCCTCCTCAACCTAATTAGGAACAACCTTAATGTTGTACAACTCTACTAAGCTCTTTGGCAGCCTGGAGAATTTCTTCTTTCTGGTTTCAAATTCATCATTAATGTTAGCCCAATAGTCTTCTATGCCATCCTTGTGGCTATACTCCTTTCTAGCCTTCTTCTATGCTTCACCAGTTATATCAAACGTGGATCTTTTGGAATGGAAGGAGAGACCAAGATTTCTCATTTCTTCCTCGGAAGCATGGGCTGATTGGATAGAAGGGCATACTTCACTAGTGCCTATCTTCAGAGGGAAGTCATTACCAAATCTGGTCTTGTGCTTCTCCCCCTTTACAATAACATCAATGTCACAAATCTTCCTTGTGACTTCCAGAAGTATAACATGGTTTGTAGGGTACCTTGGGAGTCTGTATGGAGCCCTCTGATAGACATCAATCCTTATGTAAGAAAAGGTGGGGAATTGAATGAACCAAGCTCCAAACCTTTTGATTAATTCCTTGGCCTTGTCTAAAATCCGAACATGCTCAGTACCCTACAACAACCTAGTGATGTACATGGTGAATGCATCATTCACCCTCCTATAGCTTCCACCACCCAAGTTTAGTTGTGGATATACTTCATAAATTACATCTTGCCCAAACACACCTCTGGTGCTCGCTCCCTTGTATGGGTGAAATCTTGCAAGTGCATATACGAAATAGGAGGTCATTGTGAAGGTCTTTGTCTATAGGATATTGCACGTCTGCTCATGTATTATTGCACTTATAATGCCTACCTAGTGGTAATATACACCTTGCTCCATCCGTTCAATGACATTGAACATCCAACTCTCAAACACTCCTGCATTTTATAATCCTACTACTCTACTGAGGAGTATGATAGCGTTATAGTATTCCCTCTTGAACTTGATTCTGAAGAACTACTTGGGTAGCTTGGAGAAGTGGGACTTGGGTTTCTCCAACCAAGAATTGATAACTTGTTGGGACTTGACAACATTCTCCTCATAATGTTTCTTCGCTAAATCCATGTCATAGGCCACAACATGAGACCAATCAGGCATGTCAAAGGTACGAGCTATAGATACAGGGTCGAAGTTTGCCACAATTCTTCCTTGAGGACCAACTATCCTTTGTGTACCCTTTTCATAGTGCCTAGCACACTCCAACACCAACTCATAACATTGGACCATAGAAGGAAATCCAGCCTTATGTGCCAACCCAGATTCCAATGTCCTTCTGGCTAACAAAGGGAGGTTTTGTGCTGCCATCTCTACCTTGAATTGTTCATAGTCCCACAATCCAACATTTGTATCAGTGATCCCCGATCAAATGGAAGTCAAATTTCTCTCTGGGATTCTACTCTTGATTTCCATTTTAACTTGCTCTGCATTTGAGATAGCCGAACCTTCAACGCTTGGATCCATCACCTTTCTCTTGCTCTACCTAGCAACAACCTAACTTGATTTTTCCTATATACAATAAAGATACCCAAAATGAGATCCATCATATCATAAAGTTTAGCTAAATCCAACAGAAATGATAAAATCATTCCTTAATACAATATCCATAATAAGGAAAATTCTCAAAACCCTTATAAAATTAACTGTCTTAAAGTTCGAGTTTATAACCCCCTCATGGAATCCAGGCTAGAGAGGAATTCTGAGAAAATCCGGACCAAGCGGAATCCAGCGAAGCGAGCATACAAGCATCCAATCCATCATTTGATCAATCAATTTAACCAAGAAATCACATGATATGCCTTAGAACAAGCTAAAACAATCATCAAATGCATAATAACCAAGCAATCATTCATGCAATCTCTTGATTCTTCATTTTCAACAAGACCTCGGGAAAATCTGCCTCAGACAGAAAACCCCGACAATGAAAACAGTTTAAGTATTCTGGGAAAATGATGGAGTCAAGAACATTCGGGAAAATCCCGAGGGCGTGGATTCTAGCAAAGTCAATGCAATTTTTACTAGTTAAGCCCAATTTTGGGAAAACGACCAAGCAATGGACAAACCAGGGAAATTTGAAGGTAGCGAAAATCTGTGAGGCAGGTAGAAATCTAGATCAAAGCACATTTTGAAAATCAAAGAGAAAATGGGAAATCGGGGAATTTCGGCATATAAGGAATTTCACAAAGACTCTAAAAACTTGAATACCTATGTTTTCTCTCGACCCCACTCAAATTGATCGAATGATCAAAAATTTGATTAACTGGAGCTTGAAACCAACTCGATCTAGACCTCCTATAGATCATCGTTGAATTCGAAAACCATGTCACAGTAAACCAAGAGGGACAGGCTATGCCTTAGGTACAAAACCCTAAACCTCTGCCATGAGTGCGCAAAATAAGCTTAGGCCCATCTTTCTTGCTTGCAAGGGTTTACAGACGGTTCAACATGGCCAATACAGGCAAGCTACCCTGGGATAAAGTCAAAAGACAAGTTCAAAACACTCTCCTAGGAATGACACTTGAACAAAATGGGAAATCCCCCTGGAGCTTCGAAATATATAATGCTAAAACTGGCAGGAACTGAAACCTCGAGGAAACCCAAGTTGCCAAAGAAGCACGTGCATTCAACAAGCAAAAGTATAGCAATGTGAACAACAAGGAAGCGCCCCAAATGAAAACCAAAACCCCAACATCAATCACAAAACCCTATCATACCAACATTCTGACTCACAACATGTACGCACACATCATTTAGTCATTCATTTCAATCATAAATGAGAGAAACCATCATGTACATACCATGAAAATAGAGAAATCAAAACAAAGGAAGCCGACAAGAAACCACAAAGTCCAAGTAGAATGTAAATGGCGTTTAGGAAGTCCAACTGCAACAATCGAACACAATCCCAAACACACTCTAGCAGTTGCACTCGAGATTAAGCACTCCAAACCAAATAGGAAGCAAATGCAACTCAAATGGAAAGAAAACTTCCCAAAAGTCATTTTAACACTGTCGTAGAAGTCATACTATCGAGCATTAATGCAATCGATAAGACATGTCAAACCAACTTGGGAACCTGACAAAGCAACAGACGCTCAGAGAAATACGGTCACAACGGAATTCCACGAAGGACCAAAATCTTTGGATTTTCAATGAATAGCAGTTTTCACTAAGCTTAGAAAGGAAACCGGGAAATTCTGCCAGGAGTGGATTTTCCCGAAAACAGTGAAAAAACCCGGAATGAACCCAAAACTTAAGGTTTTCAATATAAATAAAAAAGAGGGGCCCCAAAATTGAAGCAAGATAAACATCCAAGCACATTCCCAAGTGAGCGAATCCTCAAAATAGAAGAGCCAAGACACCAAAAGTGAAAAACCCAAAGAGCAAGAAAGAGGGTCCCTACTTTCAGTGGGGTGCATGTGCGAAAACTACACAACACCTTTCTTTCCTCTACTTTTTCCTCAAAAATCTTCTAATGATTTTTACTTGATTTTTCCCCTTTGTGTTCAAATCTGCCCACCACCCTATCCATTCATTGTGTGGGCTATTTTCGGGGTGTGTTTAACATGCCACCCTCTCTTAGCCACCCAATCCCCCCATTACCTATGCATATTCTAGAAGGGAATCAACCTTCTTCAATGTGAAGGGAAAATATTTGTTTTTTTTTTCATTATTCTTCCCATACATTCAGAGATATTCGAATAGAATAATTTCTATTGATGATAATCCTTAATGCACATTTACTCATGGGGATATATATACATATATGTATATATATATATATATGTATGGTTACATACACACACACACACATATATATATATATTATACATATATTTTATATTTATATAAGGAACCACATTGTTATTGTTTTCCTTATCAAGAACTTATTTTCTTTTCAAAAGATGAATAACATATTTGTTCTTTCCATGGTAATTATTTGCAAATCAGACACATTTTCATTTAATTTAGAAAATAATGAGGTAAAACAAGCAATGAGATAAATAAGTTCATCTATTTAACCAAATCATAATTTTCATTCAAACAAGAATGTTATCCATCAAGTATAATACAAATGCACATGTCATGTCCTATTTTGTTGTGTGATATTCTAGATTCCATTCTTTCTTATCTTCCGTCATTTGGCTAAGCATTTTTTCCTCAACCAAGTTCTCGATCTTCAACCTGTTCCTGCACACACACGTTCTTGCACTTGCCAACTTTATCAGTAATCTTTAACCAATAATCATTGCAAAATAATTATTTTAAATCATAAAATTTTCAAAATAAATCATTTTCCATACATTTTCATTTTTTCCCAAATTCATAAACAATAACTGATATGTGTGTGTGTGTGTGTGTGTAAATATTGTTTTATCAATTTTTCAATTAACTTAATGTTATCATATGCAAGTAAGAAAAAATGAGATGTGACAATAGATCAAGTCCATGAAATATTGAAACATGTATAAAATTCCATCAAATGTAGCCCATAAAATAATCTAACTCATATCATCTCTATAATCAAGAGACATCTTCACTCCACACAGACTACCTAGATGATCTGAATCACTTTGTACAAGAGAAAGAAAGTTGAAATCAAATGTAAGATGATTAAAAATAATTTAATGACAATTTAATTTATAATTTATCATATTTAAATTACCGTGCAAGGCTGCTCTACATGCTCTAGTACAAGACCTATCTCTGCATTCTCTGAATAAATCTATACGAGAGAAAGAAGGTTGAAATCAGATTTAAGATGATTAAAAATGATCTAATTCAATTAATTTATAAAATCATATTTAAATAAATGTATGAGGTTTCTCAACATGCTCTGCTACAAGACCTGTCTATGCATGCTCTACTACAGGACTTACCTAACACTATAAAAGAAAAATAATTTTACACATGAGCATATATATTCAATTTTAAATTTAATTTAAGTCATTCACAATGTATAATTTGTAATTAAATTTAAATATAATCAAAATTCTAAATTACCATATGAGCATGCTCTCCATGTCCTGGTTGAGGTGGTGTGACACCATCAAGATGGAAAGTGCCGCCAACAAAGTCCTACAAGGTCAAATTTAAAGCACATGTGTACATTTAATCAGGTTAAAACATATATATTCAAGTGTATTGGATTAGGTGTTTTATTCTATTTAAAATACCTACAAATTGTGCACACATGTAGAAGTTTTTTTAAACAACCTAAAATTTAGTTGTCTCCTTAATTGCTTGTGTATCAAATGGGTGCCCGATTCCCATCCTCATGGTGGTGTCAACCTATACATAAACATTTAAGGCTTATAATATTTAAGTACATGAACATTTGATATAGTGAATTTAAAATACAAAATTGTAAGTAAGTTTTAAATAAAATAATATACATGTATGAGCACCTCATGTGAGACCCTCGAAAATGGAAGAACACTCAACAATGATCCCTCTAGTGGAACCGATGTGGAATTCAGATGAATTACATGTTAGGATTAAATTACAAATTAAAATCAAGTTAAAAAACTATTTAATATATTTAAATAATCAATCAAAATACTCCATAAGGGTTGCCAACTTGCACTGTTGTCGATGTAGAACAAAATCGATGAGCAGAAGATGCCCCTGTGGTCACCATCTACACCAAAAACATTGATTGTTAAATAAGTCTTCAATTTTTTTTGATATATATGTTCATTAAACACACATGTGCTTAAAAAAATGTTATAAATTCAACATGTACATGTATATTCATACCTATGTCAAAATGTTTGTAGGGTGATGCTCAACAGTAAGAAACTCAATGTATGAAATGATGTCATCAAAATATCCACATGCACTTGAATTGGGTGTAGCTTGACCAGGTCCATAACATAGTTGATGGTAATAGGTACATACGTGAGGTGTCGACATAGGTGGAGTTGTAATAGGACCAACTCCATACAACACTCCTTCATGGTCTCACTCTCTAGCCCTATCTGCCATTGCAAAATTCTTCTCGTCAAGGTTGGTAGCAAGTGTCCTCAAAGATCCTAGTATGGATACCATCACATGATGGTGCATGGGTGTAGGAATGACAGTAGTAAGAGGATCTATAAGAGGTTGAGTATGCATGGGTTGTCAAGGATCAACCTGTGCCCCTAACCTATGTTGTGGTATGCCGCTACCAACACCCTAAAATGATTTGAAATCAAAATAATTGGGTTTTTCACCCAACACAAACTTTTCATATAATTTCCTCACAAATATAAAGGGACCTCCAAATTAGCACGTGGTGGTTGTTCAAAGACTATCCACCATCAGTCCCAAAAATTGGCAGACATTTGCGGATGTCTACACCACCTCATTAATATTCTTGGTTTATTTGCAGGAATGGGTTGGTTGGTGATGGGGTTGACAAAATAGGGTGCAAGATGGGCTTTTGTTATTTTAAGGTACAAAATTTGTTTGTAGGAGAGACCATCATAATAAAATTGTTTCTTCTCCTCTTTCCATCATTTATGCCTATGTAGGTCCACATCAATGGACCTAACAACATCAACAACATTTTTCATCATAAATGAAAAATGACTCAAGTGTGGTGGAATCAATTCTTCACTTTGAATAGCATTTATTTGATCTTGAATTGATCTAACGTTATCAATAATCTGCTCTTGCAAGTGAGCGTCATTGGATCCATGTGGTGGATATGGGGGGTTATGAGGTGGAGGGGGTGGAAGGGGAGGTGGAGGGTGTTGAGATGAAGGGGTTGAGGTGGTAGATTGAGGATATCATAAATATCAAACTGATCCATGATCTATATAAGTGAACCTCCAAAACTTATGCAAAATTAACAAACAAGTACAAAATTACAAGAAATAGTTAAATTTTAAATGTACATGAGTGTTTAATGTTGAACATTTGAAATATTGAGAGGGGGGTGAATCAATATTCCATTAAACCATAATAAAATCCACTTAAACATTATCACAAATTTGACTGAATCAACAAGAGAGAACATAGAAACAAGTCAATGCAACCATACACATGAACACCAAGATTTTTATGTGGAAAACCCAAAATAGTAAAAACCACGTTGAGGGTTAACTCACAATATATTATATATAAATAAAAAATATTACGGGGATCACTATCCTTAAAAGGCTCACTGCTTGAGTACAAAAGATGGATAACCGCCAAGATACAATGATAATGGCTCATTGCAAAAAGATTAAACTGATAGGATACACCTTCAATATGTAGGTTTCAGTTCCACTAAAGCTCAGAATAAGAAGTACTGCCTCACACAAAATTCACTCAACAAAACTATACCGTTCACAACTGATAAAGCATTTAGGCTTTGATCTTCTCATCTATTTGCATTCACTTCTCCTTCTTGCTCTCTTCTCCATATCTCTCCTATCTTTCATCTTATATATATACAAGTATATCTTATTCATCAATTAGGTTAGACTAATTAAATGAACACAAAATAATCAAAACTTTCTTCATCGACACCATATAAGATTTAAATATTTTATCCATGTAGTGCACTATACCAAGCTGACTATCATCGATAAAACATAACTAGTCTTCATAATATATTGCATTCACTGAGTCAACCAAGACTAGAACACAATTATCCAAACCAATAAATAATCCTCAAAGTAAACACCTTCTGGATCTAAGAACACATTAATTTCCCATCATACTATCAACAAAATCACATCATAAGAATGTTCACCTTAGTAGAATGTAGAGTCTACCACACAATATGCCACACACAAAACAATAGTAGGATACAAAGTTGAACTCTATCAAAGATAGCTTTCTACTCACAATAAAAGACATCTAAAGATCTAAGATATAACTATCTGAACGAGTCAAGAAAACATGGTTAACAGATTAGACTCATATCAGATCTTGCGGTGAAGTTCAAACTCAAATACCAACACACTGATCCATCACAAAAGAGTATTATCAGAAGAGAATAACTTTTGGTAAACCAAGCAGACTTCCCATATAGTTATCACCATGTTGACATCAATGAAAACATAGGAACAACCAACATAACCATCCATACTTCATCCTCATGTTGCAAAGCTTCCCAAAATATACCCCTTTGGCATTGATGGCAACATGCATGAAATAAACATTTTCTAGTATACCACATCGAATACTCTGACTACTCCCCCTATCAATTGTTCTTCACAAGAATTTTTTTTCCTCTATCTCTTTATCTCTTTATCTCTCCATCTCTTTATATCTCCCCCTTTGACATCAATGACAAAGGAAGGGGTCTGGTATATATGTAAACATGCATAAAAATGTAACTAGAAAGATATGAACACAACCTTGAATTAACCTGAAGAAGAACCTCTAAGACTCTCCAGGATAGCCTTCCATGATGCTTTACCTTCTTCCCATGAACCTTTTGCACTGAAAAGAGTCTTGTAAAATAGCTCAAGTTTAGTTAAGGACTCTACACCATCTGTTAAAGTATTAGAACTAAGATCGATCTCTGATAATTCACCAATATAGCCAAGAGCACTAGAAACAAAAGTATGTCTAATTTTAATCATGTCTTTGAGTGCCACAAACTTCTTGGTAACATCTATCCTTTGATTGTACAAAGAGAAGAATATTTCTTGAAGTTGAAAAATGTAGGACCACCTCTTATTATATTTATCTTCTACTAACCTGTATGTATGTTCTTGAGTGGTCAATTGAGACTCACTCATCCTTATCTCATTTCTCATATCCAATGTATTGCCAAACCAATGTAGGAAAAAAAAAAAAGTAGTTTGTGTGCCTCTTTTTCACAACCTTGTACATTCTCCAATTCCTTCATTACTCGATCATGTGCATTCACAAATTTTCCTTTGATATCTTCCAAATTTCCTTCATCAGACCTAATTCCAGCAGACATTTCAAGTCCAGAGATGTAGACCTTCAAAGAATTAATCATGACACAAAGATTATCCACAATAGAAATAGATGAATCAAAATTAGCATCGGGAATAACCTTCTACAATTCTTCCAAATCTCTCTGAATATTTATTCTTTCATGCTCATGTTCAATCTCACTTTCTTCTACACCTTCTTGCTTAACAACACTCTTCCTTTTCTGGTCATACAACTGGAGGTACCTTCTACATTGAGATCCTTAGGGATTTCCAAAAGAATTTTAGCATATTTATCAAACTCAGCATATGACACTTCATAATCCAATTCAAATATCTAACCTTGATTCAACTACTTCCATGCGACAAAAATCTATGGACACAAGAAAACCTGCTTTCGGAGTATCTTTCCAGAACACTTACTTGAATCCTAAACCTTTTGTTCATCCTCATCTGAAATGTTCCATAGAATGCAGCAAGGGCAGTCTCTTGTGCATCTAAACTACCAAGATTTATCATCAAATTCTTGATTTGATAGGCAATAGGCTTTGAATTTGACCATTCTATCCTTCCTATTACGGGTAATTATCTCAAAAAATAAAAGAGTAAACAAACAACCAAATTGCCATACTAGAATGTATTCTTCTTATTCTTCTCGATCTGCTTTAAATTCTTCAAAATATGTATACGAAGTAATTCACACAAGTCATATTCCATACCTCTTATTACTATATCAACAACATGCACCATAGTAGTAGAAACCGTAAGATCATTCTTAGGGATAAAAAAAATTTGACTGATGACCATAGCAGTATACCTTATTACCAGATCAACAATCGATCTCAAATCGATCTCTTTCCCTTTAGAACTCGCACCTGTAACCTCAATTATTTCTTTCTCATCAATAGTCTTTAGTTTGGGAATTGATGTGGAGGAGCACAAACCAGTTACATCTCTAATAGCTACTTTGAAAATCGAATGTGCCTCATCTATCTACAAAGATTCATCATGAATTTTTCTCAACACTATTCAAGTATACTTCTTCTCAAATTCAAACAAGGGAACTTTCCTCTAAACATCCAACTTTTTCTCAACCAATACTCTATAGCCATCATGGCTCTCTTTAAATTCACTTTCCCAAAGAACGTTCAACTAAACTGATGACATCTCTTCAATCTTACTATAAAAAAATTCATAGATATCTTATGTAGGAAACAGTCTTAGAGGGATGCAAGAGAATGCACCAACAAACTCTTTCGACACATTCCTCAAATATCTCTTCAACCTTTGAAAATTCCAACAAGAAATGCATAGATATCCTGCTTCCAGAGCTCACTTTGAATCTGTCAGTTGAATTGCCTTCTAAACTTCCTTTGCACACTTCACTAAAAATACATAAGCCTTTAAAATTATCTGAATTTATCCCTTTTATTTTGAATTATTTTGCAATAAATGCTTCAAATTGCAGGTAGATTGCCTCAAAAATTGTGTACGCCTCCATTCTTTGAAATTCAATAGAATTCATCCTTCACAGATGCCACTAAGAAAATACTGTTCAAACAAAAATTGTCAAGGCCTTAGCATTTTTTTCCTTTCCTCTATGGCTGCGCCTTAATTTTGTATGCTCACTATCCTCGATGCTCACCACGTGGCTTCCTCGTGAAGCTTTTCATTCCTGCTTTGTTTCACTTTTCGGCAGTCTTCGTCTATGTGCCGCGTGGCTCACTCAGTTTGTCTTGCCGGTTCGGTCCCACCTCGTTCTTCTCTTTTGCTCAGAGCTCTCCACATGGGTCTCCCTCGTGGTTTTCTTTTGGGTGCCTTTGTTGTTTTTTGCCAAGTTTCATCTGGATGACACGTGGCTTTTCTGTTTCCTGCATTGGTTACCTTGGAAATGTCGATGGATCTTTTGTGCTTCCTGCTACCGTATGTCTTCTCCTATTGCTGCATGTTTTTCTATTTTGTATCGTGGCCTCGATGGCATGTTGCTGATCAATGGATGTCTACTGTGGTGGCTTGGATCATTTGGGTTGAGGATCGCTACGCGTGGTCTGCTCTTTCATGATGCAGTTTCAGGTGGTGGGATGGCTTATATATGGGGTCGTGTTTTATTTTATTAGGTTGTTGATTAAGTTTAACAAATCTCTCAAGCACTGAGGATCAAGCCTTGTGTAATAGTTACTTTCAATTCAAAGACTTTGGATTGTGCCAAATAAATTCGGCCTTTCTGTTTTCAATTGTTCGCTGGATCTATTGACCTGTGCTATTGTCTTTATTTTTGTATGAATGCCTGTTCTTCAATTTTTTGTAACCTTTCATAGCTAATATAAATACAGATCATGTTTCTTCGACTCTTCTGTGTTGAAGCAAGTTATGTTTGATTATATTATGCATATAGAAGGATGGTGTTGAATGACAAATGCTTTTGAGAAATTTATCTTAATCAATAGCAATTTAATGGTTCGAGCCTTTGCGTTACGCACTGTGCTTTGGTAAAGTTATTCAAAGAATTTGGCGCATCACCTATAGTGTAAATTTTACATTCTCGCAATCTCTCTTGCCTTTTACTTCACCCATTAAGCGAAGAGCTGACTTCGGTAAAACCCCGAAGGTCACTTAGCTAGCGCATAGCATCCCCATTAGCTAAGTTTCCCATAAGATTGCTGCTACATGCAAAATACTGCGTCAACAGTTTTTTTTCTGGCACACTCAGTGGGACTGCGAACTAGCATGTTCGCTTGATTTTTAGAAGTGTGTATGAGCCATCGGCCTGTAACCAAGTCGCAGACTGTAAGAGTCCCTGGCTAGCTTGTTCCCCCTTTAGTTTTTGTGCACCCGAGAGGTTGCTGAGGTAGCCCTTCACCTCCTCCATCTCCTCCTTCTCTGACATCACCTAATCCACCTGCACCTATGGCTACTAGAAACTATGTAGCCTGGGACTCTGGCAGTCCATTAGTAGCACCTGTGCCTCTTGCAATATGGGCCCCCATCTCTATTTTGGCTCTAAAGGCTATCCCTAAATATTTTGAGGATGAATCAAAAAAACCCACAAAGCACCTGCAAGATGTAGCGGATATATGTCTGGTACATGGCGTATCGAACAAAAATGTAGCCCTTAGACTGTTGGCCGCCTCTTTCCGAGGAAAGGCGTTGAACTGGTACCAAACCATTGAAGTGGGCACCATAGCTACTTGGGACCAGCTCGGAACCCCTTTTTATGAACGTTTCTCCAATGTTGGCAACAAATCGTCACTGTACCATCAACTAGCCAACATAAAGCGTGTTCCTCATGAAGCCCTACCCGATTTCAATGCAAGGTTCCATTCAACCTGGCAGAGAGTGCCTGTTGGCAGCCGACCACCTCTGGATCTGGCTTTTATGTTCTACCTAAAGTCGATAAATGTTGATATCTCCATAATGTTACAGGCTCTGGGCAGAGAAACTCTTCCTGATTCTTACGCCCTAGCTGTTGCTGTAGAAAATAATTTGATCACTGTAGAGAAATTGGCACTGAGATCCATCATGCCATTTTTCCCCGAGTGCAACGCTCCAAAAGCCGAAGCTCCTTCTACCAGTCCATCTGCAGCTCCCCCCCAATCTATGTACATCTATCCCAAAAGTGTTCCAAGCACGGCCGGATGGGGGCTCCTGTAGTAGCTCCGGTGCCGAACCCCATGGCTGCTGAGATGAACGAAATGAGAGAACAGATGTGGGCTATGACTAATGAACTGATTACTTTGAAGCGGCAACAATACAACTATCAAAAGTCGGCATACCAAAATTACCAAGGCGGGAAAACTTCGTACCAATCAAACCAGTGGCAGGATAGATCACGAGGGAATATTTCGACTCAATCAAGCAACCAGGTGGTTCCGGTAACCTTACCGATGTAGACTATTCATCCTAGTTCGAATAAGGAGCTGGTGGCAGGACAAAACAATTTAGCTGAAGATGCTAACTCATGGTGTTTTCCTTGCAATGAAGCACACATGCCACGAAACTGTCCACGGGGAAATTTGCAACAACAAGTTGTAGATCAACATAGCCAAGGCTGCACATCCGTTTCTAGCAACTCACCATATGCTTCTCAACAAATGGAAAATGCGTTCCTTGCCACACAAATGCAGGGGATGTCTATCCAGCAAGAGTCAGATATTGTCCTAGACTAGGCTCTCTTTTCGTAGATGGAAGGAGAAGAGTTATCATTTCCGAATGACATCCCTATTGATAAAGTACCCTGAGTGCAATCTGATTATAATACGCGTTCTAAGTGTAGATTTACTGGAGAGTTTACAACATCACCTACCAAAGTTTCATCACAACTAATGCCTAGCCCAACGGCAAGCCTATTGCCAACCCCACCATAGTCAGAGATGGATGTTCTTAGCCCTCCGAATCCGCTTCCTCCCAAGACAAAAGCTCCGTCGGTCACTTCTACTATTACCAAACTACCAGATATACCAACTTTGAAACTTGTAACGGCCGCTAGACCTAAAGAGCCGATAATTGCTACTCACTAGCCGAAAGCGCAATTCAATGTGGTGGAACAACTGAAAAAGTCATCTGCCAACGCTTCTCTGTGGGACGTCCTGGCCATTCTGGAGTAGAAGGTATTGCTACAAAAGGTGTTGTCAGTTGAAGAAGACTCTAAGGTTTTTGCTCTACCCAATAGAGAGGATGCATCCAGGTCTGACCTGGATAAAGTGCTAACAATTCAACCAGAGGAGAAGCTCGAGTCTGAAAGGGAAAGTAAGCCTAAACCTAGAACTTTCTTTCTAACACTAATTATTGGTGACAAGTTGCTGCATAATTGCATGATCGACTCTGGTGCTAGCACCACTATCATGCCAAAGCAAGTAGCTGATGCTTTAGGTCTAAAATATGAGCCTTTGAATAAAGGAGTCATGCAGCTTGATGGAAATAAGGTGGATACTGTTGGAATAATTAAGGGATTACCTATGACTTTGTTTGCCTACCCTAGTATCATTGTAAATTAGGATACCATACTCATCAATATCCCTCCCCTGTTCAGAATCTATTTTTCTCGAGAGTTCATTGCAAATGTAGGAGGATATCTGGCTTTAGACTAGTCCCATTTGATTCTAAGGACCAAGAATGGGGCTAAGATGAAACTGTTATCAGAGACCTTACATCCTGAGCACGTTGCTGACGAGGCTTTGCTAAATTTTGAAGAAGTAGCACACACTTCAATCTCTCAAGAGGAAAGGCATAATGTCGAATTTCTTGAAGAGGAGGAGGCTACTAGCTCTCAGACAGTGGATGAAGAAAATTTGTTGAAAGAATTTATTGATACAGACCCTTTCAGGAATTACCACTCAACTGGCCTCGGAACCTATGTTATTTATGAAGAAGGGCAGATCATGCCTAAAGTTACTAAAGAACCCAAGGGTGAAGAATCTCCGAAAATATGGACGTTATATTTTGATGGAGCCAGATGTAAAGTAGGAGTTGGAGCTGGGATTTGTTTGGTATCCCTGTCTAACAAAAAAATGTTGAGTTCTTACCATTTCCAGTTTTCCTATTCAAACAATGAAGTCGAATATGAAGGTTTCATCCATGGTTTAAACTTTGCGAAGCAAATGGGTGCCAAGTAGATAAGTGCCTTCGGAGATTCTGAGCTGGTGGTTAACCAAATCCATAGAACTTCAGCTGCAAAGAATATCCGCATGCAATCTTGTCAACATAGGGTCTGGGATCTGATCGACAACTTTGAAGCATTCAATATTCAGGCTATTCCAAGGGAAATGAACTCCGAAGCTGATAGGATGGCAACTATTGGGGATCAATTAGAACCCACCACCGAGTTATTTAGAAATAAACATGCAGTGAAAGTAATTATAAGACCCGTCATCCTAGATAACAATCAAGATTTGCATGTATTTGATAGCGATGCTCATATTGCATCATTCCTCCAGTCATCTGGAGAATTTTTCGATCAGCTACAATTGAAGATCACCGAAGCTTACGGAGATCAAATCATTTGGTTAAAATCCAATAAGCACCCGAGGGGGCTAGTCACTCTAGAAAGCTTGTTTGATTCTGATGATGCAACAAGAGATAAAAGGAAACTCATGGAGGACAAAGGCGATTATACCGATTTGCATATTGGAGAAGATAAGAAGCTCGATGTTGGGAAAGAAGTGTTGCAAAATAATAAGGATAGACTAAGATATTTCTACGAAGAATATCCAAGTGTGGTAGCTTGGTCATATGATGATCTTAAAGGGTACGATCCTGAGATCATCGAGCATACAATTGAACTAATAGAAGGAGCAAAACCAATTCACCAAAAACAAAGACCCGTGAACCCAAAGATACAATCTCTTATGTCACAGGAGTTGAACAAGCTGATTGCATCCCGGATAGTGTTTCCAATCAAACATAGCACCTGGGTGTTAAACCTAGTGCCAGTCTAGAAGAAAAATGGAGATATACGCCTATGCATAGACTTTCGAGATTTAAATAGAGCGTCTTTAAAGGATCATTACCCCCTACCTTCAATGGAAGTAATTCTTCAAACTGTAGCTGGTTCCAAAATGTTTTCAATGCTAGATGGTTTTTCAGGCTATAACCAGAGTCGGGTGAAAGAAGAAGACCAATATAAGACAACGTTCACCATGAAGTGGGGAACGTATGCTTATGCCAAAATGCCTTTTGGGCTTTCAAACGTTGGAGCCACATTTTAGCGAGCTATGGACATTGCTTTTAAAGATTTGATCCACAAGATTATACTCATCTATCTGGACGACCTAATAGTTTTCTCAAAATCTGCTGATGATCATTTTGATCATCTGGAGCTTGTTTTCCAGAAATGCCAGGAATTCAGAATCTCCTTGAATCCAAAGAAGTAAATGTTCGGAGTTCTCCAAGGGAAGCTATTGGGGTATGTCATCTCTAAGGAGGGAATTGCTATCGATCCAGAAAGAGTCGATGCAATCCGAGAGCTTCCATTGCCTATCAACAAAAAAGGTGTGCAATCTTTCCTGGGAAAGGTTAATTTTATTAGTTGATTTATTGTAGATTTTGCAGGCATTGTTCGTCCAATCACTTTAATTCTTAAGAAGGACCAGTTTTTCAAATGGATGACAGAAGCTAGAAGAGCTTTCGAACTTGTAAAAGAAGTTATTTCTTCTGCTCCTGTGCTGGTTAATCCGAATCTGTCAAAGGATTTTATCATGTATGTTTTTGGTGGTGGTAATAGTATTGCTACAGTGTTTATGCAGAACGATGATAAAGATGCAAGGGAGTCCCCTATTTCTTTTTATTCTTGAACTTTAAAAGAATACAAAGTCAAGTATAACTTTGTAGGGAAACAGGCCTTAACCATTGTTAAAGGGCTTAAGAAGTTCTGACATTTGATATCATATAATAAGGTGATTGTATGTGTTCCACATCCAAGTGTGCGAGAATATATCATGAAAGGGGAAATCATAGAAAAAAGAGCTAACTGGATCACCAAGATCCTAGAATACGACATTGAGGTCAGACCTGTTAAGACTATCAAGGGAAAGGACTGTGTGAGTATATCATTGAAAGCAGTGAAACAGCGACAGAGTATGAAGCTCCGGAACCTATGTTAATAAAGGAAGAGAATTCCCAGAGCGATTGGCTTGATGACAGGATAAATTTTATGTAGATAGGAAGGTATCCAACGGACCTCCCATCTTTTAAAAGGCGTTTTTATCGCCTACAGAATAGCAATTTTGTCCTTTTAGAGGGTGTCCTGTTTAAAATAAATTTTAACGGCATCTTGTTGAGATGTGTCAATAAGGAGCAGGCACAGAGGATATTAGATCAATATCATAATAGCCCTACTAGAGGACATTTTTCCGCAAGAACCACAACAATCAAAATTATATGTGCTGGTTATTATTGGCCAACACTTTTTAATGATGCATTTTCCTTAATTAGGTCTTGCAAGGAATTTTAGTTCTATGTTGGAAGGAGACAGAATGTTGCTATGCCTTTAAGGCCCATAGTGACAGAGGAACCTTTTACTCAATGGGGTTTAGACTTCATTGGGATGATCAACCCTCTTTCTTCAACAGGACACAAATGGATACTAATGACAACCGATTATTTTACCAAGTGGGCAGAAGCAGTGCCGTTAAAAAGTGCAACAGAATCAGAAATTGTTAATTTCTTAGAAGAACTAGTAGCCAGATTCGGTCCGCCTAAGACAATTATTTTTGATAATGCCAAAGCTTTTCTCGGCTCGAAAATGAATCAGTTTTCTCTAAAATAAGGGGTGTTCTTGAAGACCTCCTCTAACTATTATCCCTAGGGAAATGGTCTCGCAGAGTCTACTAATAAGAACCTCATCTGGTTGATCAAACGGATAGGTTTTGAACATCAAAAGGAATGGAATAGGAATCTCCGGACAGCGCTCTGGGCAGATCGAATTACGCCCAAGCAGGTATTGAAAACATCTCCTTATGATGGTGTACGGAAAAGAGGCATTGCTGCCTATTGCCAAAGAGATTCCTGCTCTACAATTGCTCAAATATCTGGAGGTTGAACAAAATGGAGTGATGGAAGTGAGGTTTTTTGAGTTGCTCAAGGTGCAGGAGAAAAGAGAACACGCCCTGGAAGCAATGAATAGCTGCCAATAGGTAGTGAAGAAATGGTTCGACAAAAAGGCTTCAGACTAGGGATTGCAACGTGAAGATTTGGTTCTCAAATTCAATGAACGCGGAGCAAAACCCAGACAACATAGAAAATTCGACAACCTTTGGGAAGGGCCATTCAAGATCTACCAGTGCAAACAGTTTAATTATGCATATGTGTTATTTTGTATATTTGTATATATGTAATTACTCTTTGTCGCTTTAAATTTTGGGTCTTCTCGGCACGAGAATTGAAATAATGCAACAATGATGTAAGAAATTGAAAGAAAGCTATAAATGGACCAAGTGTTAACAAAGGAGCATATTATATTCATTCATTAGAGTTGAAATTTACAATATTGTGGGGCTAGAAGGCCTTATGTTAACATTTACATATACCCGCTAAGACGCGGGACTTATAAGCAAAAAGCAAAATTTGTAACCATCTTTGTCTTCAGAACATTAGTGAGAAGGACTGGCGATCAAGGCTGTAGGCGGCTCAGGCTCCAGAAATACCATTTCCTTGAAGTCATCATACCATTGAAAACTAGAGAATGGCTCAAGAAATTGAATGCGTATCAAGAAGTGGCAACCTACGTGGGCTCTGGTGCGATGCTCTTCATGACTTTCCAACTCAAAACCACAAAGAAAGGGCCTAGTTGGAAGGATGCCTCTGCGTAGCTACTGTAGGCAAATGTTTTGAACCGAGGGAATCCCACGACCTAATTGAGCTGCATGTATAATCTGCTCCAAACCTTCGAGGTAGCGTTGAGGAAAGACCAACTTCGTCAGCTTGAAAATTTTACGCTTGGAAACGCTGATGTCCAGCAACGAGGCGGCAAAATGGGAGCAAATGCTGGTGTTCACCCGATATTACTCTTCATAACACATGTAGTCTTTCCCAATGATCCACTTAATGGCTTTCACGTATAATAGATTTTTTGCACCTGTCATATATTTTAAGCGCCTGCAGGTAATTTTGCCAAGAAAGGTAGTCTGGGTCTTTTTGCAAGTGAGTCTCATTGGTGTTTCCATTATTTCTGCTTTTCTAAGCTAAAAGACTAAAACTGCTAAGGTAGCAGGAGATTGCTAGGTTGAAAGGCTAGCTGATATTGTGGTTTGCAATGCTGCGTAAGGAGCTGATTTATAGATTGGCTAATGTTTGCTTGCCAAAGAAATCATGATTAACAATTACACCAAGTGTGTCGCTTTGCCTCGGTTTTCAGCATTGCGGCGTGCGAGGTGACGGGAAGGAGAGTTGTAGCTTGCAACTTGCTCCGATGAGCTGCCACATCGTTCACAGACTGGCCAGGTGTAATTGATTCGAAGCGTCGTCGTCTCATCTAGATCAGGTGAAAAATGAAGAAAAGCTTTGTTGGGCAATGCACCTTGTACGAGCATTGATGTCAATCAATACATATAGCCTACAAAGAAATGCTCACGGGAGCACCTGGGTTTGTTTTCTGAGATAGGAATCAATTCCCATCACACGCGAAATATTGTCAATTAATGTTGGAGCATTTTGGCTAGTTGGCGACTTCTTCGCACGAAAAAAATTCATAGCGCATAATAAGAAACTTGGTGAAAACGGCTGGCATGTACCTGTTTCAGTTGTCTTTCTCGAGAAAGCAAAGAGGCAAGTTATGGCATGCAGGGAAACATATTTATTACAAAGCTTATCAGGGTTAGGTAGTTAAGGTATTTACAAGAGGAGAGAAGCGTTTAGAGAAGCTAAGCCGTTTGCAAAAAGATTTATAGAAAGACTCCTTTGAATGCAAAAGATGGCTGAAATTACGGAAAACCCCACGTAGACCTCAGCTCAAGTAATTCTAGGTGAGAAGATGAGGAATGCACCCCACGTACAACTTTACGATGAAGAATCTTATGCAACTCCAGCCATACTTGCGAAGCCTAGCTGGTCTTTTACTCACCCAGTAAACCAGAAGCTGTTAAGTGCGGTTTCTCACAGGGATCAAGCAGTGGTCTTGGAGGATTGGGACAACGTCTTTGACCCTGAGTTGTCTAACAATCCTAAGAGCCTTCGAGAGGCTGCATGCGAGAGAATGAAGCATAAGTTGGACCCATTCCCCAAATGGCTATTGTATTGTGGGCTTGTGCAGTACATAGTTCCCTTGGTGCACCATTGTCTAGAGGTTGTGGCAACATGCACGACACGGTTCGACCCACATGCAGGAGTTATCAGCGGCAAGAATTTTTGGGTAGTCATTAGCCCCATGGCTATTCAAGATATGTTGTGTGTCCCTTTTTATTTGGGTAAGGAGGTTGACGATTTTGACATGGAAAGAATGCAACAAAAGTGGGGAGAGCTCTAGTCGAGGCCATAGTATTATCGTTCCAAGCTTCATCAAGTTAGTAGTTCAGCCCTGCCCAAATTTCCTTTCAATATAAAAGCTCTGAAAGGTGCGACTTCATCTGCCATTTCTATGTTGGTGATGGTGTGCGGTTTGGACTCAGACAAGGAAGTTCATCAGTTTCAAATGTCCCTTTGCTTTATGCTCAGAAAGAATCGCGAGGACCCGCTTTTTGATTTTGCAAGAATTATTAGCGATGGCATTTGGCAGTAGTTGCAAGAATTTGGACCCGGCTCTAAATTCATGCATTCTTCTTTCCTAGCTTACTTAATTTTGCACCAAAACCTGGATTACTTTTCAAATTTTATGTCCCTGTCTATTTTTGACGAGGGTGGTTTGAGAAAGCCAGTTTCGACATGGACCCCCTTCATGTCAAAAACCTATGATTACTATGCATTCTCGGATTCATTCATAGCCTCGGCTATAAGGGTTTTGGATCAGGCGGGCCTAAATATGTCCAAACGCATATCGCTCCGACAAAGATCCTAGTTGGGGAAGTTGAATCCACCCTACGACTGATTCTTTGGTGTAGATTTCACCATGCTCCACTTGTTGGGTTTCGTCCAAGAGCCTTTTCGGCTTCCCTGTTTTCTCTCCAATCGAGTGTTGGCCCTGGAGGCAATGAGGCAGCTATGTACCCTTAATGATGATTACTAGGGAGGAAAGCATTTAACCTCATATTTGCTACTGCCGATAATATTTGGTTCCGTGTCACTAGTAAAGAAGAGGACCCCACAGATTGATACCTCAATGATTCTACTTTCGAAGTTGGGTCACCTTGGGCTGGTACTAACAAATGATCCATGGGTTTACAATCTCGACAATAATTTACTAGGTATCGGCATCAGGATCTCGCATTCGCCTTGACCATTCTGGAACCTCCGAAGGAATCCCCATGAAGGAGATTTAAGTAGATATATAGGCCTTGAGTATTTACCTACACCAGATGGTTGATTGCCATGGCTAAATTTTTATCATATTGTGGGGAGGGCCAACCCAAAGCTAATGATTGACTCCTCCCTGGTCACCTAATTAAAGAAGCTAAAATGGGTACCCGAGAAGATGCAAGCCTTCTGGGTATACCGACAAGAAATTATGGCAACTGGAAAAATATATAACGAGGTAGCCCTCTATGATAGATTTGATGACATTTGGGAAAATGAACATCCAGATGTTGAAATTTCTCCAAACCGCTCAACATTCATGCAGCAATATAGAGGAGAGGAAGCTACTACAGAATTGGAGGAGGAGGTAACCCAGAATCCCCCTGCCATTGCCAAGAGTCCAATTCTTGAGAGGAGTACTAGCAAACAACTTGTGCAAGAGGGGGTTCCATCTGAACAAACATCAGAGCCGGCCACCCCTTCAAAATAAAAATGGAGACAGACAAAGACCACTAGTGGAAAGAGATGGTTCATTCTTAACCTCGACGATTCCCCAGAGGAGAAGTGACAACGAACTGAAGAGGTCGGTGAAGAGAGGGAACGGCCAATGAAGGAAGCGGTCGAGGTATCTACGGCTCTACCAGAACAATAGGTAAACTTTCCTCCCTCTTCTCTCTCCTCTATGTTTTTGGTCTCACCACAGTCTACCCCTTGTATCTCATCCGCGCCAGCCTCCTCCGCCACTAGATTTCTGAACATTCCAGCCTCGCACCCTCGATTTTCCCTCCTGTGTCCTCCACTTTCCATACCTTACTTGAACCGCAATTTGGTGTCAACACCGGGCTCGTAGGCCAAAAATTTTTATCCCCAAGGCCCAGCCCTGCGGTTGGTGCATCCCCAGTTTTTCCTTACACTATCACCTCATTTTCATCCCCTCTAAGTGGCCAATTCATCCCGCCATTCTCCCCAGTTATTATAATGTGACCCAGCAAAACGTCTGATGCATTAGCTACACTGTCTTTCCCGCTGGCCATCCCTCAAGAATATCCATTGACTGACGGACTAGGTATTCCGACCCAAGAATATTTCTCGTAGGTTGATGCAAATAAAAGCACCCGTGCCAACCGTATCAGCAAGCGAAGGACGCAACTAGACAGGCAGAGCCCCACTTGCAAACCATTTTCAATGAAAGCCAGAATTCCCTGATGTTTGCGAAGATCACTCCTAATGTGATCAAGGTAGTAAGCGAGATGCAGCCCAGTGACTATTTTGTGAATGCTGTCGAGTTAGACTTGCGGCAAGCCCGCCTGCAAGATAAGGTTGAGCTAATGGAGGAGACCCAAAAAATAGTGACTACTGATTTTCTCAAGCTTAGCCGGTAGGAAAAGAAGAAGGATGATCAGATTGCGGAGCTAAAAAGGAAAGTCGACATTTGGGTAAACAAATTCAAAGCCCAAGAGAATGAAATAGGTCGGTTTGAGAAGGAGAGGGATACCTTTGAAATTAAGATCAAAGAGTTACAGGGTTTGACCGAAGAGGTCATCCCGACTCTTGTGAAGTAGGTTGAACTACTCCAGGCAAAGGAGAAAGAGCTCCAGGCTCAATCTGAGCTACTAACTGAGGACATGAGAGAGCTTTGGCAAAACACCACTACTGAGATTGCTTAGGTGAGTACCAACTTGGAGTTGGAGGTTCAAAAGACTAAGCAGGCCGAATCAACCTTGGTAGAGAGGGAAAAGGAAGTTCTTGCCCTAAAGGAGCAGATGTCTGCTTTGGATAAGAGCTTGGCAAAAGCAGTGGCAGGTTTAGGTAGCAAAGAGGTAGAATTGGCTGCCCTAAGGACTCGACTCCTTGCGCCCCGGATGAGTTCATTGGAAATTGCTAAAGAATTGTACGCATCATATTGGGACAAGGTGAAGGCTTTGTGCCTTACTCTACAGCCCACCTTTAAGTTTATGGTGCAAGCAGCTAGCCTCTACGAAATGGTTAGTGAATCAATACAGTAGGTTCAGGAGTTGACCTCCGATAAGGTTCTCGAGGCTAGAATTTTTTTGGGTAAGTTATATACCGCTTTAGATGAAGCATTGAGTAGCGTGGGCATTAGCGACCGAACAACAGTGGCTTTGGGTGCAAGTAGCCTCATCTCTATGCATGAGGCTACTCAATAGGTGGTGGATTGTAGAGCTTGGTTGAACCAAATCACCAGTGACATGTTGGAAAAATTCTCTCATTTGACCCAGAGGGGCCTCCCTTCGCCTTTTATCGTAGATCAGGTAGTAGCAAGAGTGGAACATATTGTTGAGATGATCGAAGAAAAGAAACAGGACCTTTCTGTCTTCTAGACCTTTGATCAATCTCTGACTGCTGAAGAGATCGAGGCAACCTCGCAAAGCTTTTCATTCCTACTTAGTTTCAATTTTTGGTAGTCTCCATCTGTGTGCTGCGTGGCTCACTCGGTTTGCCTTGCTGGTTCGGGCCCACCTCATTCTTCTCTTTTGCTCAGAGCTCTCCACGTGGGTCTCCCTCATGGTTTTCTGCTGGGCGCCTTTTGTGCTTTTTGCCAAGTTTCATCTGGATGACACGTGGCTTTTCTATTTCCTGTGCCAGTTACCTTGGAAATGTCGACGAATCTTTTGTGCTTCCTGCTGCCACGTGTCTTCTCCTGTTGCTGCATGTTTTTTCATTTCGTATCGTGGCCTCACTAGCATGTTGCTGATCGATAGATGTTTACTATGGCGGCTTGGATCAATTGGGCTGAGGATCGTTGCACGTGGTCTGCTCTTTCATGATGCAGTTTCAGGCGATGGGATGGCTTATATATGGGGTCGTGTTTTATTTTATTAGGTTGTTGATTAAGTTTAACAGATCTCTCAAGCACTGAGGATCAATCCTTGTGTAATAGTTACTTTCAATTCAAAGACTTCAGACTATGCCAAATAAATTCGGCCTTTCTATTTTTAATTGTTCGCTGGAACTATTGACCTGTGCGATTGTCTTTATTTTTGTATGAACGTCTGTTCTTCAGTTTTTTGTAACCTTTCATAGCTAATATAAATACAGATCATATTTTTTCGACTCTTCTGTGTTGAAGCAAGTTATGTTTGAATATATTATGCATATAGAAGGATGGTGTTGAATGACAAATTCTTTTGAGAAATTTATCTTAATCAATAGCAATTTAATGGTTCGGGCCTTTGCGTTATGTACTGTGCTCTGGTAAAGTTATTCAAAGAATTTGGTGCATCACCTGTAGTGTAAATTTTACATTCTCACAATCTCTCTTCCCTTTTACTTCACCCATTAAGCGAAGAGCCAGCTTTGGTAAAACCCCAGAGGTCACTTAGCTAGCGCATAGCATCCCCATTAGCTAAGTTTTTCATAAGACTACTACTACATGCAAAATACTGCGTCAACAAATACCTTAACCTTGTTACCACATTAAGTATACTTTTGTCATGATATGACACAAGTACCGATGAGGGGGTTTATTAGATTTTTTGATGATTGCTCCCCTTTAGCCACTACTTTTATTATAAATTGATGGGAGCATCTGCACCGAAGGTTGACACAAATAAGACTAATGATTCCTTTCTCCAAATCTTTTCATTTCCTTTCTTGCTTCTTTTGGATCAAAGGTTTGATCATTCTTCTTCACCAGATATATATTTTTCTTTCTTCTGTTGTTACTACAGGATGTTCCAGATTGCTACACCTACAACAAATAACATTCTTCTTTCCATTTTCCCTTTTATCCAACAGACTAACTTTATATCCATTATTCTCGCTCTTAGAACACTTTCCAAGGAATGATAGAGAATCATTCATTGTACTTTTGTAGTCCTTTTCCTTATTACCAAATTTCTTGTAGGAATAGAAAACACCATTGACGGATAAATACCTTTTAGCATCATGTCATTTGACAAGATTTTTTTTGGAATTTCTTCTTCTCTCCTTGATTTGTCTATTTTTGTACCACGTCTTCTTACCAGTGGATTGCTTCGCTTTAGAACTCCAACCTTCCTCAAACCCTAAACCACTCATCCATTTCCGGTCTTTGAGAGGTAATCAATTCTTCAAGCATCACTGAGCTTATCTTAAATTTGTCTTCAAAACTTCTTTCCTTTTCGAGATCATATCTCAAGGATTTTTCTTCTACTTCTAACTTTATGCATTCATCCATCTTCCTTTGAAATTTAATTTCGCAACATTCTTCAGTTCTTTTCTTGATCCAATTGTTGTAGTAGGCTAGAGATGATTTCTTCTCCTTCAATCAATAGATCGCATGCTTCCATACTTTTACTTTGCAGCTTTTCAATGTACTCATTTTATTTTATCAACTTGTCCTTCAGAAATTCCATTTCTTCTAAATATTCAACAAAGCCTACTTCCAAAGGAAAAAAATTCTCATATTTGAATTTTGGGACCTTCCTCAAGCTGTTAAGCTTCTTTCAAGGAACTAAGCTCTGATACCATTTGTTGAACATCAAAATATTGAGAGGGGGGGTGAATCAGTATTCTATAAAACCATAATAAAATCCACTTAAACATTATCACAATTCTGACTCAATCAGCAAGAGAGAACATAGGAACAAGTCAATGCAACCATACACATGAACACCAAGATTTTTACGTGGAAAATCCAAAATGGGAAAACCATAGCGAGGGTTAACTCACAATATATTATATCTAGAAACAAAATATGACGAGGCTCACTTCTAGGACTCACTGTCCTTAAAAGGCTCACTACTTGAGTACAAAAGATGGCTAACCACCAAGATACAATGATAGTGGCTCACTGCCAAAAGGTTGATTGATAGGATACACCTTGAATGTGTAGGGTTCAATTACACTGAAGCTCAGAATAAGAAGTATTGCCTCACAAAATAGTCGCTCAACAAAAATATATTGATCACAACTAATAAAGCATTTAGGCTCTGATCTTCTCCTCTATTTGCATTCACTTCTGCTTCTCGATCTCATGTCCATATCTCTTCTATCTTTCATCTTATATATATACAAGTATATCTTATTCATGAATTAAGTCGACCTTATTAGATAAACACAAAAAAATCAAAAATTTCTTCATCAGCACCATATAAGATTTAAATTTTTTATCCACATAGTACATTATACCAAGTCATCTATCATCCATAAAACATAACTGGTCTTCATAATATATTGCATTCACTAATTCAGCCAAGACTAGAATGCAATTCTCCAAACTAAAAAATAATCCTCAAAGAAAACACTTTCTAGATATGAGAACACATTAATTTCCCATCATACTATTAGCAAAGAGACTATCAACAAAACCGCAACATTAGAATGTTCACCTTAGTAGAATGCAGAGTCTCCCACATAGTATGCCACACATAGAAGAATAGTGGGATACATAGTTAAACTCTATCAGAGATAACTTTTTTCTCATAGAAAAAGATGTCTCAAGATCTAGGATATAGTTGTCTGAATGAGTCAAGAAAACATGGTTAGTATATTAGAGTCATATCAAATATTGTGGTGAATTCCAGACTCAAATACCAACACACTAATCCATCACAAAAGAGTATTACCGACATAGAACAACTTTCGGTAAACCAAGCAGACTTCCCATATGGTTACCACCATGTTGACATCAATGAAAACATAGGAACAACCAACACAACTATCCATACTTCATGCTCATGTTTCAAAGCTTCCAACATTTAATAGGATACATACGTACATCATTCAACTTGAGCATACATACAAATTTCAAAATTTAGGATACATGTTTAAAAGAAAAAATAGGATGTGCAATGCATACATACATCATTCAACTTGACCATACATACAAATTTCAAAATTTAAGATACATGTTTAAAAAAAAAATAGGATGTGCAATGCATACATACATCATTCAACTTGACCATACATAAAAATTTCAAAATTTATTTGATCTAACAATGTAATTTTAATACATGTACATGTACTAAAAAATAAACTTAAAACATTCACAAAAAGCTAAATTTCTAGGTAAATTTAATCTCCTTACACCATTTTCTTAAAAATCCCCTTAATCCATGATATAAATGACCTAATTGAATACAAATGAAAAAATGTGTAAGGCTCATTTATGTCTAAGGCATGTAAATGAATTTTTTTTTTTTGTTAATGTGATGTGAAATCTCATTAAAAAATACATTAAATTAGGAGAAATTATGATGGCTTAAGGGGTCCTCATAGGGTGGCTTAAGGGGTCGTAATAGGATGCCTTAAGTGGATCTATGAATTAAGGTCCTAGGAAAAAATGATGGCTTAAGGGGATAAAATTTGGTGAAGTTTCCCAAGACAACCAAATTTCATTAAGTTACATATACTAGATTTTAAAATGTACATTTAGGAGGTAGTTAATAACACATGATGGCCTCCTATTGTTAATGTTTAATCACTTTATCATGATGACAAGCAAGGGGATCAAATTTGGTGAATTTGGTGTGGTACATGTACTTGATTAATATGATTTAGTAGGAATTTAGAGGCACATATTTGCATTATACACTTGTTCATTAGATCTCTTCATTAGAATATTTGTGCTCAAGGAATGACAACAATCTTGTTCGATAATTATAGGTGTTTGGCTTGTGACTAAGATACTTGTCTAAGTCTTCTCTTGTCTTGAAAACAATCATAGGATGGCTTAAGGGGTCATAATAGGATGCCTTAAGGGGATCTATGAATTAAGTTCCTAGGACAAATGATGGCTTAAAATTTTTTGAAGTTTCTCAAGGCAACCAAATTTCATTAAGTTACTGTTGTGTAGTTTTCGCACACACGCCCCACTGAAAGTGGCGACCCTCTTTCTTGCTCTTTTAATTTTGGCTTTTGGTGTCTTGGCCCTTCTATTTTGAGGATTTTCTCACTTGGGGATGTGCTTGGCTATTTATCTTGCTTGCGTCTGGGGCCCCCTTTTTGATTTATATTGAAAACCTTAAGTTTTGGGCTCATTCCGAGTTTTTCACTGTTTTTGGTAAAATCCACTCCTGGCAGAATTTCCCGGTTTCCTTTTGAAACTCGATGACAACTGCTTTTCATTGAAAATCCAGAGATTTTGGTCTTCTGTGGAATTTCGTTCTGACAGTATTTATCCAAGGGCTTGTTGCTTTGTCAGGTTCTCGGGTTTTGTTTAACCTGTCTTATCGATTGCATTAATGCTTGAGTGTACAACTTCTGCGAAGGTGTTAAATTGACTTTTGGGAAGTTCTAGGCCATTTGAGTTTCATCATTTGCTTCCTATTGGTTTGGGGTGCTTGATCCTAAGTGATGTTGCTGGATTGTGCGTTTGGGATTGGGTTTGATTGTTGTAGTTGGATTTTATGAATGCCATTTACATTCTGCTCAGACTTTGAGGTTTCTTCCCAGCTTCCTTTGTTTTGATTTCTCTATCCTCATGGTATGTACATGATGCTTTCTCTCTTTTATGATTGAAATGAATTACTTTATGATTTGTGCTTACATGTTGTGAGTCAGAATGTTGGTTTGATAGGGTTTTGCGATTGATTCTTGGGTTTCTGGTTTTCATTTGGGGCGCTTTCATGCTGTTCACATTACTATGATTTTTCTTGTTGAATGCACATGCTTTTTTGGCATTTTGGGTTTGCTTGGGGTTTGAGTTCTTGCCAGTTTTAGCGTTGTCTTTTGAAGTTGGGGGGATTTCCCATTTTGTTCAAGTGCCATTCGTGAGTGTTCTGATCTTGTCTTCTGACTTTATCCTGGGGTAGATTTCCTATATAGGCCACAATGAACCTTCTGTAAACCCTTGTGATCAAGCAAGTTGGGCCCAAGCTTATTTTGTGCACTCATGGTGGAAGTTTAGGGTTTCATACCTAGGGCATAACCAATCCCTCTTGATTTACTATGAGGTGGGTTTCAAATTCAAGGATGATCTATAGGAGGTCTAGATTGAGCTGGTTTCAGGCTCTAGATCCTCAAATTTGTGATCATCCGATCAATTTGAGTGAGGTCGAGAGAAAACATAGGTATTTGGGTTTTCAGAGTCTTCGCATAATTCCTTATCTGTTGGAATTCCCTGATTTCCCATTTTCTCTTTATTTTTCTGAAATGTGCATCAATCCAAATTTTTGCTTGCCTCGCGGATTTCCGCTACCTTCAGATTTCCCCGGTTTGTCCATCGCTTGGTCATTTTCCCAAAATCAGGCTTAAATGGGTAAAATTTCATTGACTTCACTGGAATCCACGCCCTCGGGATTTTCTCAAATGTTCTTGACTCCATCATTTTCCCAGAATTCTTAAATTGTTGCCATTCTCGATGATTTCCGTCTTAGGTAGATTTTCCTGAGGTCTTGCTGAAAATGAAGAATCAAGAGATTGCATGAAGGTTTGCTTGGTGATTATGCATTTGATGATTGATTTAACTTGTTCTAAAGCGTATCATGTGATTTCTTGGTTAAATTGATTGATCAAATGATGGACTGGATGCTTGTATGTTCATTTTGTAGGATTCTGCCTGGTCCATATTTTGCTAGAATTCCTCTCCAACCTGGATTCCGCAAGGGGGCTAAAAACCCAAACTTTGAAATGGTTGATTTTATGTGGGTTTTGAGAATTTTTCTTATAATGGGTCTTGTATTGAGGAATGAGTTTATCATTTTTGATGGATTTAGCTGAAATTTATGCTATGATGGATCTTATTTTGGTGTCTTTATTGTATGCAGGAAGAATCAGGTCAGGTTGTTCTTGGGAAGAGCAAGGGAAAGGTGATGGATCCAAATGTTGAAGGTTCAGCTATCTCTGAGGCAGAGAGAGTTAAAATGGACATTAAGAGTAGAATCCCATAAAGCAAGTTGACTTCCATCTGGTCGGGGATCTTTGATATGAATGTTGGAATGTGGGACTATGAAGAATTCAAGGTAGGGATGCTAGCATAGAACCTCCCTTTGTTAGCCAAAAGCACATTGGAGTTTGGGTTGGCACATGTGGTTGGATTTCCTTCTATGGTCCAATGTTATGAGTTGGTGCTTGAATGTGCTAGGCACTATGACAAGGGTACACCAAGGATAGTTGGTCCTCAAGGAAGAATTGTGGAAAATTTTGACCCTGTATCTATAGCTTGGACCTTTGACATGCCTGGTCGGTCTCATGTTGTGGCCTTCGATATTTTTTTAGCAAAGAAACATTATGAGGAGAATGTCATCAAGTCCTAACAAGTTATCAATTCCTGGCTGGAGAAACCCAAGTCCCACTTCTCCAAGCTACCCAAGTAGCTAGCCAGACTCAAGTTCAGGAAGGAATATTATGATGCTATCACACTCCTCAACAGAGTAGTAGGATTGAAAAATGTAGGAATGTTTGAGAATTGGATGTTCAATGTCATTGCATGGATGGAGCAAGGTATAGATTACCACTAGGTAGGCATTATAAGTGCAATGATACATGAGCATATGTGCAATGTTCTTTAGACAAAGACCTTCACAATGACCTCTTATTTGGTATATGTGCTTGCAAGGTTTCACCCATACAAGGGACTGAGCACCAGAGGTGTGTTTGGGCAAGATTTAATTTATGAAGTATATCCACAGCTACACTTGGGTGGTGGAAGCTATAGGAGGGTGAATGATGCATTCACCATGTACATCACTAGGCTACTACAGGGTGTTGAGCATGTTTGAATTTTAGATAAGGCCAAGCAATTAATCAAGAGGTTTGGAGCCTGGTTTATCTAGTTTCCCACCTTTTCATACATAAGAATTAATGGTTGTCAGAGGGCTCCATACAGACTCCCAAGGTACCCTACAAACCGTGTTATACTTTTGGAGGTCACAAGACAGATTTGTGAATTTGATGTAATTCTAGAAGGGGAGAAGCACAAGACCGGATTTGGTAATGACTTCCCTTTGAGGATAGGCACTAGTGAAGTATGCCCTTCTATCCAATCAACCCATGCTTTCGAAGAAGAAATGAGCACTCTTGGTCTTTCCTTCCAATCCAAAAGAGCTAGGTTTGATATAACTGGTGAAGTACAGAAGAAGGCTAGTAGAGAATATAGTCACAAGGATGACATAGAGGACTATTGGGCTAACATTAGTGATGAATTTGAAGTCAGAAAGAAGAAGTTCTCTAGACTGCCAGTGAGCTTAGTACAGTCTTAGAACATAAAGGTTGTTCCTGATCAGGTTCAGGAGGATGGGAATTTGATTCAAGGCCATATCTTTGAGGCTATGAAGTAGAAGCCAGTTGGAGAGGTTGATTGGCTGGAGGAGGAAAGGATAGCATTAGAACAAATCATGGCTCCAGTGATTGATTACACCAAGCTATGGCTCAAGTATAGGATGTTGGAATTGGAAATTGAAGTGTGCAGTGCACCTATGACTTAATGGGAGACTTGGAGTCTCACTCTACTTCTAAAGAGTCACATGACCATGACCCCAAAGGTAAAACCAAGATAGGCTCTCCTTTCAAAATTAAAATCAAATATTTTCATGCAGAAGAGGTAGGAGAAGCAAGGAAATAGAGAAAGCCCATAGCCAAGAAGAGGAGGCATGTATCAAAGAAGAAAGGGGTTGAGAAAGATGAGGAGGAAATAGAAAAAGTAGATGCCAATGCCCCTTTACCCAAGAAAAGGAGACTTGTGAGGTTGTCACAAAAGGAAAAGAAAAATTCTAAAGTAGATAAAGAGGCTGAGCCACCTGTGGTGGAGGTAGAGAGCGAGAGAGAGAAGACACAAGTGTATATTAGGAGGTCAATGAATCCTTCCCCCAAAGATGTTGCACCAAAAGGAAGTGTTCCTATGACTGCTTCTATCATTGAACATGAAGAAATCCCTCCTTTTCATGAGACTGGTAGTGTGCCAGATGAACCAAAAGATGTTGAAGATCCTAAGGACCTAGGAGAGGAAGAATTCCAGGAGGGTGATCTCTACAATATCGAAGCAGAAATGGGAAAAGTAATGCAGTCTCCTTTGGTGGCTTATGCGAGTTCGCCTACATAAGTTCATGAGGATAAATCCCCTTAAAAGGAGGAGATACCAACCAAGATTCCCTCACCAGCACAAGACAAAGGGGAGGAGCACTATAAAGAAAAGGAGGATTTAGTTAGGGAGATCCCCGAGGAGCTGAGTATTGAGGAGAGTATGCCCAATGTTCAATAGAAAGATGATGGACATGATAAAATTCAATGAGAGTCTACTATTCTGGGCTGGTTGGATAAGGAATTGAAGAGAAAACATATTGTAGTGGATGACACTCCTCCCGATTGGGATGACCTATTGGCTAATATAGGAAAGAGAAAGACAAAGAAGAAAGCTAGAGCCATTTCCAAGATTGAGAGGGATGAAGCGAACAATAGAGTGGTCCATATTGCTACTCCTGCTCCTGATAAGGATAGAGATAGGTGACTGGAAAAGATTATAATGTGCAGACTATCAATCTAGGGCATGCCTCTATGGAGCAAGACATTGAGGAGTATGAAGGCTCCAATGTTGTGATCCTTGGCAGATTGAGGAAGGAGGTGCAGACTAAGCATGAGTTAGAGAAAGAAAATGAGAAACTTAAGAAATATTTGTAGGAATTGATGAAACCCTTGCAATCCATCAGTTCTTCCTCATATGTTGTAGGCTTCCTACCCTAGGAAACAATATCAGAACTAGAAAGGATGAAGAGCACCACACATGCTACAGCCGATTGGTTGTAGGGAGTGTAGACCAAGGGATATAATGCCATCAAAGATATCCTTTTGACTGTAGGGGATGCAATGAGATCAATGGATTGGCTAAAGACTGTGCTATCCTAGGATAAGGAAGATACAAATCTCCTGCTGCATAAAGCAAAAACTATCATGGAGTACACTAAAGAGAAATTTATGAGTGAGGGAATTCTTCCTTCCTCAAGAGTTTTTGAGCCCTAGGAATGGTTTGAAATTCTGCAGATGAGGCAAAAGGCCTTGAATAAGGTATACAAATAGTGAAGGAAGATTGAGGGCACTTTGACTGATATCTATAATAAGTGTATCTCTTTCTTTGAAGTAATGATAGGGAGAAAGAAGTTTTCTCCAAAGCATCTTAGCTTGGAACAGTTAATAAAATGGTGGCGAGATGTCTATTCTCCAATCAATGAAGGCCCTATTACTGAACATCAGTTGAATGATGTTGCAACTTACATTGCAGTCATTGATCGATATCAAACAAATAAGGTGGATTGGGATAAAGTAGTGAAACAGTCAAGAGATGACATCAAGTCTCTTGAGAGGAGAATTAGGGTTTTGCCTATGCCACCCATTGCCAAATTGGATAAAGTATTACTGGTGGCACATGATAAAGTGGAGCATGTGAAAGACAAAGGGGGGAAGTAGTTAATGCGAGGCTACATCAGAATTTTTGCTTCCCCATTATTTTCTCCTCTTCCTTCACATGCATTGAATCGAGTTTTGGAGACCCTAGGCCAACTTGGATAAAATTTGTGCAAATTGCACATTTCATATTATTTTTGAATATCTTTTGGCGGACCTGTTGTGTGGCATTTATCATTGTAAACCCTAATTTGGGTCAACATATCTTTGGGGGTTCTCTATAATTTTGGCATTATGCCTCATTTGTAAGGGTAGAGGTTGGACAAATTTTACATTAGAATGAATTTTAAGAGCAAGAATTAGAGTTAGAGTTTAGTTTATCTTCAAGCAAGTGTTGTAATAGAAGACTGGAATTGTTGCCACTTTGGGTGATTTAATACAAGCAAAGACATTGTGATTTGGTGCCTTACTTGTGTTGATTTTTGTCTGGCATGGTTCTTGATATTCTATCTTTAAAATTGCTTAAGTTTATTTAATGTTAGATAATTTTATGATGTTTAGGGTTTTATGCTTGAAGTGTTTGCAACAATTTCTAGTCCATACTTTTTGCAGTTAGCTAATTGTTAACTACTTTGCAAAGTTAGCTTGGACTTAAAACCGAGCTTAGTTTGATTCTGAATGTTTATTCATTTCAATTGCAATAGGGTTGTCTCGAATGAATTTGCATGATCTGAAAATCTTAATACCTTAGAAGATTGAACTGTTTCTATAAGATTGCAGATTTATCTGGGTTGAACAGGAATCAATTTTGAGGGATTGGTCCATTTCAAGCATCTTATCTCTTACATTGTTAATATTAGGGTATCTTTCACATTTTTAATCTTAGGGTTAGAATTAATCCTAGAGTTATCTCTGAAACCTTTATCTTTTGTTATTTCTTTTATTATCTGGGTTAATTTTAGGTCTTGAAGTATCAATATATTGCTAGATCTGATAAATCTGAGTCCATTATTTGCTTGTAGTATGGTCCCTTTGTGATTACTAGCATTTTCACATTATCTCCGAGTTGTTTTATTTGAATTATCAAGACCTGACATTATAGACCTTGGGGTTATCGCTTTTTCCATAAAGATTAACCTTTAAAGAGAGATAGGATATCATATTATGTCTGAGTTGTTGTTGTGCAGAAAACACCATCAACGGTTACATATACTATATTTTAAAATGTACATTTAGGAGGTAATTAATAACATATGATGACCTCCTATTGTTAATGTATAATCACTTTATCATTATGGAAATCAAGGGAATCAAATGTGGTGAAGTTGGTGTGGCACATGTACTTGAGTAATACGATTTAGTAGGAATTTAGAGGCACAAATTTTTATTATACATGTGTTCATTAAATCACTTCATTAGCATATTTGTGCTCAAGGAATTCCAACAATCATGTTTGATACTTCTAGGTTCTTGGCTTGTGACTAAGATACTTGTCTAGGTCTTCTCCTATTGTCTTGGAAACAATCTTGTTATGCTTTTTGGTACAAAAATTTGTCACAAATAAGTCAAGACAAATATGCACATAGATCCATATAAGTTACATTAGAATTAGACTAAGTTGTATTGGAAAGACTAGGTCATACGATGAAACCTTGTTCAAGACCAAGCCACAAACATAACCTCATTTGCATAAGCTAAGATTGTTCACTCTTATTAAATGAATGACCTCCTCACATTTTATATATATGTGGAAAAATGAGCCCATATTTGAATCAAACTTAATATTTAATGGAGCATGGATCTAATGAAAATATTTATATTAAGGAATTTTTTGGATGTCATCAAAGTTGACTCCATTAAATTGTAACCACAATTGTAACTTATCATTGAAGAATTTGATAATGTGTTCAATGAAATTTGTGGTTTTAAATTACTTTACCTATCACTTTGGGATCCATCACACCTAATACTATGTTCTATGTAATGTATAGTGCTTTAGTGTTTAATAAAATTTTAGGTTGTTGAACTTGGATTCATGCCATAGGTGTTGTATTTTGTACACTTTAGTATAAATTAATGTAATATAGATTGAAAATATTATACATCTATTTTTAATAGAGTTCAAAAAAGATGTAATGAGGATCACAAGAAATATTTAGATAATAGGCAAATGAACGAGAAATTTTAGATTTGAACCATGATCCTATAACAAGGATTCTAGATAAGGGGATAAGGAAACTAAGGTTATATGCATTCCAATAATGGAAAGAGGCTAAAATAAACTAGGAGATGATCAACTTCGAGGAGGAATAAAATAGATTCATGATATAATAATTTAATAGTTCCCCTAATATTTTATGATTGAAAACTCTAATATTCAACTCCACTTTTTAAACTTTTTTATAATTCTTTGAGAAATGAGAGAAGATAGAGATACATGTTTTCTATTCTAGTATTAACAAGGCATGTAATGTGTTTTCAGTACCAAATTTTATATCAATCACTACCAAGTTTTTAGGGGTCCTAGCACTAGAAGATGCTACATGTTGTGGGCTAAAGTTCCCAAGGGTGCTAGTGTAGACTTATGATATATTTGATCTTGAATATTTATAAGGAATTTTATTATGATTTATTGTACTTAGGGCTCTTTTTAAGTTGATTGAATTGATTAATTTTATTGGTTTGATTCCAAATTTATTGATTTGATCAAATTTTAGGTGAAACTTGAGATTTTTTTAAACCTTTCATAAAGGAGGTTCAAGGATTAATTTGGTAGAAAACTATATGTATGTTAATATGTTAGAGAATAGGTGTTTGTGCATACATATTTAAAACATAAAGCAATGCAAATGAAATATTTTAATTTTGAAATATTCAAGCATATAGATTTGAAGCATAAAGCAATGCAAATGAAATTTTTCCATTTTAATATCTAGTTGCATACATATTTAAAACATAAAGCAATGAAAATTAACTATTTTCATTTTGAAATAGTTGCATAAACATTTAAAACACAAACCAATGCAAATTAAACCCTAAACCCTAAACATTAAAAATTGAAATAGCTTACGATCATTTTGCTCGATTTTAGGTAAGATTTTTGGTTTTGAAAGGTAAATTTTTTTTTTGATTTCAATTTAGGGTTGTTTATTTTGTTTTCTTTCAATGAGTGTTGACTTTTTTAGTTTGGATTCAATGTAAGGTTTCATTATTTTACAGGAAGTTTCAAATGAAAAAAAATCAATTTAGAAATACAATACACTAAAAATAAACCCAAATACATAGCTAATAACCACAAATGAAAAAAAAAAAGGAAAGAAATGGAGGATGGACTCACCTAGAAGCCATAAATCACTTTCGCTCACTGGAATCTCGACTTAAATGTAGAATAAATGAGCTCACGATCATTTAAAAAATAAAAATAACTTCTACAAAATGAGATATTGTTTATTACAAATTGGGATCCCATTTTGTAGTAATCGGGATCCCATTTTATAAAGATCGAGATCCTATTTCTTAAAACTAGGCTTGGGACACTGAAAAAATGGGATCCCATTTTTTTAAAATTGAGATCCTATTTTAATTTTAGGCTCGAGACCCCAAAGCAAAACGAGATCCTGATTGCTAAAAAATGGGATCCTAATTCGTTTAGCCCGATTTTGGGATCTTTTCTAAGGTTGAAACTTCCACCTAAAGTGGACTGAACTTTTTGCTTTCACCCTTCATCATCTTCTTCTTCTTCAATCCAAGGAGGTATATTAGATCCTCAAACCTCTGGTTCTTATCAGATCTGACACAAGTCTCCATCTACTTTGACATTTGTACTTTCAATCATCTTTCCCAATCTCTTGTTGTAGCATTTGTATGCCTTACTCCTGGTTGAGTAGCCAAGAAAGATTCCTTCATCACACCTTGAATCAAACTTTCTAATATCTCCTTCATCTCTTCTGATATAACATCTACTACCAAACTGTAGTATTTAATAGTGGGAGGCCTTCCATACCACAACTCATAAGGGATCTCAGTGCTATTGACCCTTAACTACACCTTGTTAAAAAAATAGACAACAATGTGAATTGCTTCTTTCCAATACATATCTGATAGATCAACATCCTTCATCATAGCTCTAGCCATTTCTTGAATAGTCTTATTTTTCCTTTCCACTAGCCCATTTTTCTAAGGGGTTATAGGAGCAGAAAAATGTATCCTAATGCCATGAGCTTCACAAAAAAATTCAAATTCATATGAAGTAAATTCACCTCCTCTATCTGACCTTAAACATTTGATCTTAACATCCATTTCATTCTCAACTTTTGCTTTAAAAATATTAAACTTATCAAAGGCTTCTAACTTCTCTCTTGAGAATGTAACCTAGGTCATTCTAGTATAATCACCTATACGCAACATAAAATAACTTTCACCTTGTTGACTCCTTATCCTTGTAGGTTTGCATAGATTAGTGTGGATCAACTCTAATGGCCTTGAAATAGAGTGCTCCTTTTTTTGAAACTAGTCTTTGTTTTCTCCCATTTGACATTCTTTGCACAATGTGTTTGTAGACTTGATTATCTTGAGAAAATATCTCATTGCATGAGAGGAACTTATCTTTACCATATTGTCAAATTTGATGTGACCCATTCTTTTATGTCATAATGAACACTCTCCAAACTGAGCTAATAAGAAGATCCTTTCATTTTCCTCCTTTAGATGATAGACGTTACCACTTGTCCTTATTCCTTTAGCAACTAATCTTTTAGACCCTTCCTTTCTGATTTCACAACCATTAGCCTGAAAAGTAATGTTGTATCCCTTGTTACGCATCTAGTTGAAACTAGGAAGATTATGCTTCAAACCTTTGACATAAAGGACATATTTAGTTCTATTCATATGCAAAGCAAGGTGGAGGTTGTCAATACAATCCAAATTCAACAAACTTTGTCATTTTGAAACCCCAACTTGATGGTTTTCTCACAGAATCTTCATATCTCATTGTAGTACTCCAAACAATGATTTTCCACCATATATTTCAAAGAAGAATTCAAACCCAAAATTGAATCACCATTGTAGATACCCTTTATGCCCCTCAATAACATATCAAATTTGTAGGTATGCTTGTTTTATAACAACACCCTCTAATTTTGATTGCTACGCTGTCATAAGGCCTAATTAGGCTTGTTTTCCAAAGTAGCCTTGAGGTTTACAACTCTCAACCTTCAACCACTCACTCTAGGGTTACTAACATGTCACATGGGGTCTGTTTATGCACATTTTATCAACTGAAATCATCTTCCAATCTTCTCTCCACAAAACCCTATATCTACTAATCCTCCAAAGCCTAATACATAGAGATATTAGGCTAGGGCTTGATCAAATTCGCCCCTAAATCCATCCCCTACATCTAAAAATCCTAACTACCCCCATTCCACTTATTTTTAGAATTTTCCATTAGCGGAATGGTCTCCTAATTCATGATTTTTCTCTCAAACTCTCAAAGCTAGGGTTTCTTGACTATTTTTAGTAAATTGATTCAAACTCACTCTAACCGTAGTGAAATATGATGAAATCAAAACAAAAATATGGTTAATTCATTCCTTTATTAGTTCCAACACATTTTAGATCATTTACAAGTCGTACAGGGCTGTACAAACTACTGTAGCAACAAGAAATCACCAAAAATTACAACAAAGTTTGCTTTATTACTTGATCTTCAAAAATTCACTAGAAGCTTTCCTCAAACATTCCAAGGAAAATTTAAACATTTCCAACCATATTCAAATGGTTCCAAACTATATTTTGAATATCTAACCCTTCAACTTCCCATACAAGCAAAAAACTGCAAAGTTGTTATGCAACTTTTGCAACATTTAGCAAAACATGACAACTTGACTCCAAACTAACCCCACATGACTTAAAACATTACACATTGTCTAAATAGACCTTATTACATCAAAAATGACCCAAAATCATAAAATACTAACATTAGACCCCTATTTTCAAGAAGACCCAGGTGCCCCTACACCATATTCTTTCCATCAATTCCTATATCACCTTTTCCATATATTTATGTTGACTTGCCATCACCAAAATTAATAGTTCCACCATTAACCTTCTTGAGACTGATGAAATTTCCTCTGTCACCAGTCATGTGGTGAGAACAACCACTATCAATTACCCAAGCATTTACCTCTTCCTTTGCATGAAATGTAGTCCAGACTACCATTGATCTTTCATTGACCTTATTGCTCTGCAAGGTACCAAACCTCTTACAATCTCTAAATTTTTTCTTTTTTCCTTCCAAGGCCATGAATAGGTTTTCATTTTTTGAATCATTATCTTCATCTTCAGAGGAATAACTACTCTCCTAAGAATAGAAACATCTTTTGATTTTATCTCTTTTGTTATCATCAATAGATTATTTATAGGGACATTTAGATGTCAAGTGACCAATTCCTCCACAATTGAAACATTTGAAAGGTAACTTACCTTTGTACTTGCCAATTCCTTTCTTCAATATTCTTACAAATTTAGCTTCAAATTCATCAAAGTATTCATTTTGATTAGCATCTTCATCTTCAATATTTGTATTGGCTTTGAATGCAACTTCCCTTTTGGAACATCTTGATGAAAATCTCTCATTTCAAAGGTAGTAAGAGCACCAAAAATTTCATCAACTGAATATTGAACCAATTTGTTAAACTCTTAAATAGAAGACACTTTATGACTAATATTTTGGGAGAGACCTCAAAACCTTCTTCACAATTTCATTCCCTTTCAATTTATCCAAGGCTATTGATCCCAGAAACAACTTCATGCACATAGAGCATATATCTTGTAATTTATTCATCCTCTGTCATCCTCAGAGTTTCAAGTCTACTCTTGAAAATCAACATCTTTGCTTGCTTCACTTTTGTGTAACCTTCATAGATACTATTGAGCTTTCCCCGAACATCTTTAGCAAAATTACAATTCATCACTTCCAAAAGCTCTGAATCAACTAATGCACACAAGATACAATTCTTAGCTTTGGAAATGCATTCATATAATCCGATTTCAGCTGGATCTATTGGAGGAGCAAAAATAAAAACATATCCATATATGATTGATTTCCAAACACCAAACCCTAGGGAGTTTAGGTGTCCTTCCATTCTCAATTTCTAGAAAGCATAATTAGTCCCATCAAACCTAGGACCCTTGTATGAACCATCATGTGCCATCTTGGATCTTTGCCTCAAGTTGTTGAGCTTCTTCAAAGGAGCTTGACTCTAATATAAAGTCTTGAACAAACCCGAAGACTAAGAGGGGGATGAATCAGTCTACTCAAAAAACTTAAGCCCTTCCAAAACTTGAACTTTTAAGCACTTACCAAAAGAAAACTCTTAAATAGAATAGTAGCATGGAAGGATATAAGAGTATAAGGATTCAACAACTTTAGCAATCAAATATATAACAATTCTAACTCTAATTAGATTAGCAGTAAAGATAAAAGAGATAAGAACACACATGCACAAGATGGCACTAGATTTATGTAAAAAACCCAATGAGAGAAAAACTATGGTGAGAGTTAATCATAGTATAATTGCTCACTACCAAAAAGGACTTGCAAACCAAGGAACACTACCTCAATGCAAGATACAAAGGACTTGTGGAACTGAGGCTAACACAACTTTAGGGGCAAGATACAAGGACCTAGTGAAATTCACTATCACAAAGTAGGATACAAAGATTTAGAGAAAGATTACAATATTTGTCAACATAAAACTCTATTGACTAAGGTGTTATAACACATCTGATTCTATCTTTCAAACTTTCAAAATTCTTCTATGAGATCCTTAAATACAATCCACACTTTCTTCTTTGCTCACTTGTACACTTCTCCACACTGTTGCATCTGAAAAAGATCTTGCATTTATATCCACCACAACACTTCAAAAATTCAATTAGGTTGGCTAGAAAGAAGATAAAGAAAGAATTCAACAAGTCAGCCACAAAAGCATAATGTGATCCTATCCTAAGAATAGAAAGGACCAAAAACAAGCTTATTACATCTTCCAATGTGATCCAAAAAATTCACACGCTGACGCACAAAAATCCAAGCTAGCATCAAGGAAATATGTAGATGAAATGTGAAGCACATAGCCAATTGGCCCAAAAAACATACTTTTGATTGAATTGAATCAATTTAGTTCTAACCAAGATAGGTTAGGAACCAAATCTAACACAACACATCTTCAATTGTTTGCATAGACCACCAAGAACATGGCGCAAGAAAAAGAATAAACCCTGTCGGTCATATGTCCACAAATAAACTAGACAACCAACTCAAGACACAACGCAACACCAAAGTGGCCAATCAACAACATGAAAATCATATGGGGATGTTCCATGAACATCCAAAAATACTTAGATAAACTTCTCTCATAAATTCATGCCACTAGCAACCACCACAAACCAAATAGGGACATCATACTTCATCCTAGAAACATAGAATGCTCAATCATGAGATATACTATTAAAAATCAATTTGTGGGCCACTTCAACACATGAAATTGGAATTGAGATACTAGAAAAATATTGAGAACACATTCACCAAGCCAAAAGAGTAGAGACATCAATGAAGAGAAATTCAAAGAATTTTTTGAACCAATCGAGACATACAACAACATTGCCAACCTTTTGCAATTCATAGAAATCTCCTTGATGACACTAGTGACCAAGAAATATAGGAATGCAACATCCTCATAAAACTAACTTTGAATCTGAAACCTCAAGACCATATCTTCAACAATGGAGGAATGTGGAGCATTCTCCCATACATACTTCAATGTAAAATCTAGTAACAAAACCACTTAAGCAACTTGCAGAGGCCAAAACTTTCTTCCAGAAACACATGCTTCATCAAGAACATCACGAGAGAGCATAAAACATAATTTAGGCCTTAAACACAATCTCTCCACTTATCATCAATACTTATAATTCTTCTACTCCTCATCTTAATATATCATTATGAAACCAAATCTGCTAACATGACATCCAACCATGAACTTAAAAAAACATCAGACAAGGCATGGCATCCAACCATGAACTTCAGAAACACCATCATACATCAATGGTAGCTCAAACTAAATGTTGTCAACAACAAAAACCAATATCAGGAAACAATCATTGTAACAACCCCCCTTAATTCTTAAATATTGACATCAATGACAACCATTGTCAAACATATAACAATCTTCATCAAGTGTTGACATCAACAACTGACATCAATCTCACAAACATATTGTTGAAAGAATGAAGAAGGTTTTCATTAATGAGTTGTCATTTATGTCATCATTACATGATGGATATTAATATTGTGTTAAGGATGATTTTAGAAGAGTTATTTTGTAAGAGGGTTTGATTCACACACAAATAGTTAAGTATTTTTGTTAAGTGTCTACATTAGTAGATATAGTACACAGTGCCCTCTGATAATTTGGTCTACATTTTTTCTCCCTTACATATTTACTTCTATGATTCTAGCACGTTGTTCATGGACATTAGTAGCATCTTATTTTAGAATTTTAGTTGATTTTGGTAAGTGGTTTGAAATTTGAAAGTAATAGAGGATTGGCATATAAGGTTTACATAGTTTTATGTGTATTGGCTATGACCTAACTTGTTTGCACCCCTCTGTGGATTTGAGTTAGACCTTACAGTATTGGGAGAATGTTAACAGGTGTCAATACATTGTGTTTTCTTGTTGGCATGACATTTTGAGGTCCACATGTCCTATTATGATGACCAGTTGGAGTATTTTAATTTTAGGTCCTATAACTGGTTAACCTAATGTATGTAAAGAGTTTCAGAGATTAAATATGTGATGAAAATATAAGAAAGAGCTTGTATAGGTCCATGTCGACCTATATTGCATGCTTTTGGGTGTGAAGGCATTTTGAGTTGGATTGGGTGCCAACAAGGCATGTTTTGTATGTTTTAGTGTTACATCTAATTAGGCCAACCTAATTGATGTTTGTGAAATATTTTGGTATATATACAAAGTTGTTTTGAGTTTGTGGAGATCGAATATTAATGGGTACATGATCTAAATGCAAGTAGTGATGTAAAGTTTTACAGAGTTAAGCAAATAAGGTGTGAATGTTGAGAAGAGGTGTGCAAATATAGAGCAAAGCAGAGATTTGTAATATGAGTTGGATGAAGTGTATTAAGTCAGTATTTTGAGATTCAAAAGAACTAAGTCCAACATATGATAGATGCATTCTGTATCAGTTCAAACCTTGGCTATGAAGCCACTTATTTTTATCTTTCTTTTCTCTGTGAACAGTGAGTTCACTTGGACAGTGAGCCCACTTGGTAGTGAGACTTTCTGTAATATCTTATAACTAGTTATAACATATTGTGAACTAATCCTCACTATGGTTTTTCCCATTTTGGTTTTTTCATGTAAAAATCTTGGTGTTCATGTGTTATGTGTGTTATGGGTGTTTCATGCTTTCATTCTTATTGCAGTTAAGTATGCTTTGGTAATTGGATGGTTAATAATTGGTTGGTTTAATAGAATACTGATTCATCCCCCCTCAGTATTTTGAGTTTTCAACAATTGGTATCAGAGCTTGGTTCCTAGGAAGAAGCTTGAACACTTTTGGAAGATCTTGGAGTATGAACACATGACTGATAGAAATTTTCCTATTTCTCCAAAAGTGATTCATGATATTGGATACATAGAAGAAGATTTCATGTTTGAAAAAGATGGAGAAATCAAAGTAGCTCTTGAAGATCTTGACAAAATTGAAGATGAAAAGAAAAATTTGAAGGAAAATATTAAAGTAAATGACTGCATTAAAAAATTAAGAGAACAAATCAAGAAGTTCAGAGAGAGGTATAAGGAGGTTAATGAATAATTGAAACAACAAAATGAGAACATCACCAGACAGAAAGTGCAAGTAGAAGAAAAGAAAAGAATTGAGGAATATATGAATGCAATGGTAAAAATAAAAATTGATGAATGCACAAGGCTTGAACAAGAAGTGGTAAATTTGAGATCAGATCTAGAGAAAGAAAGAAGTCATGAAGATAGATTCAAGACAAGTTCTACAATGCTTGATGAGTTGATTGTAGGACATAAAGCATCCAAAGACAAAGGTGGTTTGGGACTTGAAAAAAGAGAAAGCTCAAAATCATATCAAACACCTAATGCAAAGAAGATCAATGAACCAGAGAAGACTTAAGACAAGAAGAATAATGGCAAGTTCTAGAATGAAATGAACAATGCTAGAAGACCCCTTGTCAGACAATCAAATGCTCAAAGGTACCCATCTTTCAATGTTATTTGTTATTCTTGCAATAAATTTGGACATAGAGAAATGGAATGTAGAAGCAAAATGAATCAAAATATTCCATCTTTTATTGGTCAATGCTTTACATACAAGAAGTTTAGGCATAGAGAAAATGAATGTAGAAGTCAAATGATGAATACATATAACAATGGTAGAATGATTCAACCTTTCAATGGTTACTTCTATACATATTATGGATTTGGACACAAGGCTAATCAATGTAGATCCAGAATGAATGAAAGGAATGTTGTTCAAAATAATGTTGTATTTCACAATTGCAATAGACCTAGACATATTGCTAGATTTTGCAGAAGTAGAAATACAAGGAAACATAATTCGATAAAAATAAATGAACGAGTTAAAAAAGATTGATCCAATTGAAGTAAAGAAGGAAGTGGAAAATATCTGCAGAAAGAAAGAGGCTATTAAGAACAAGGAATAATCAAATACTACAAATGAATCTATACCACCCTCTGGTGCAGATAATTCCTTTGAGAATTGGACCTAGGCATTAGCTTAGGGGGAGAACTAACAAATAATCAAATACCCCTACCGATATGAGGTGCCATGGCTTGGCACAAAGATATGTGATGGAGATGGGCAATAGTGATCTTTTGGAAAAGACTTAGGAAGATATGCAAATGTAGGAATTTGCGAAGTGATTTAGGGTTTACTATTGCATAGAGGGGTTTTACTAACTTTATTTTTTGGCACAATGAATGTGAATTAGGGTAGAACTGAAGGGTTATATGCACCTACTCTTTGTCGATTTCATTCACTTTTATGCATTTGGAGTGAGTAGAGGGAATTGAAGAAAATTCAAGAGTTCAAAGGTGATTTGTGAAGTAGAGTATCCAAACCCTAGTTCCAATTGAGCGAGAAAAAGGTATTTACCATTGTCTAAAGATGAATTAGAGTTTTTTTTTGAATCATTTGAATTCAATAGAGATAGCTACTCCTACAATAGTGAATGTGAGTGAGAAACCTCGATCAAAATTCAAGAAATGACCCATGATTTTTTTTGAGAACGACCCACTCAGAGCTTTTTAGAGCATTCCATATAAGGTTTTACCTACTAAAGATACTAGGGAATACATCCAGGGGAAAATGGAAGAGTATAGCCATATAGGATTTATAGACCTGTGGACAAATCAATTAAATGTAGATGATTACAAAATCAATCCTGAATATGAAAACCTAGTGAAGAAGAAACTGGATGTCTAGCAATGGTTTCCATGCTTCATTTATGATGATGAAACTAAGTATGTGAGAATGGAATTAAGTAGAGTGCATGAAAAATTCATATGGACTGACATCCCTGGTTTGATATCTAAGGAAATTATAAGGAAGATTATTGAACTTTGTGCCATTGGAGCTATACTAGTGTTGAAATCTGTGAAGAACAAGGATGAAATGGAAGTAATTGGAGCTACATTTGATCAAATGTCTCTTATCTTGAACACTATCTAGAATCCTATAGTAAGATATGTAGCTATGGTTATAGGATATAAGATATATTACACTAATAGAGAGAATTTAGTGTTAGCTACAACAATTCATGTAGCCTATGAAATGGTGGAAAAGGGAAAGGACTATGACTTGTTTGAGTTGCTTAGGCAATAACTCTTTGGCAACTTGAAGAAAACTAAAGAGAATAAATACTCCTTGAACTCTGGTTCTTTAGTAGTTTGTTTGTTGTTTTGATTTTTGAGGGAGCTTCTAAGAAGAAGCAATTTCATATGGGATAAAAGCAGACCGGTGTCCCATCAAATTTTGGAATATCTACACAACGTTGGTGATATTAAAGATCAATATGAATAACTTACTGCATTCTTGTAGTATTATAGAAGAGAATGCATGAAAGGGAGAGGATCCCTAAGTCAGTGGTGGACAAATATGAGAAGGATATCACATTTTTGGTCACAACAGATGAATGCATTATTGAGGCTATATAACCCATAACTGGTTGGATTCTACCACTTGGATATGAGAGCATTGAAAATGAAGTAAATGGTTATGTTGATATATTGCTGAAAATTCCTAAGGACTCTACACAAGAAACACATGGAACATATGAGGAGAAATCCATGGAAGTGCATATGGAGTTGAAAAATCCTTAGATAAAGTAGAAAGTGAAAAATATGGTTGATGACTATTTCAAGGATAAGGGATTTACAAAAGAAAAAATATAGAAGAATAGAGAAAGAGAAGAGTGAGAAACAAGAACAAAAAGTGGGTCCACTAGACCTAGAAGATCTAGAAGAACTACTTACACCATTCTGCCTACTATTCAATAGCCCTCTAGATCAGTTTCTACCACCAACATTACCAAGGGAACGAACACCAATGCTTCAATAATAGAGAGACCTCGGGTAAAGGAGGCCTCAAGGCCTAAAAATAGAAAGAAAACCACTTCTATATCCCCCACTATTGCCACCACAACAAAAGGAAAAGAGAAAGTTGTAAGAGAAAATAAAATTAGTGTGTTATCTGAAGAAGAGGAAGAGGATGAAGGTCCTCCATTGATTCTAAGAAGAACTAGTACAAAGAAATAGAGAATAGATATTTTTGATACCTTAGATGAAGAAGGGATTGAGAAATAAAAGGAAGCCTTCAAGATACATATGCATATAGGTGAAGGAAAAGAAGAAAAAGAAATAAAAAATAGTTGAACCAAAGAAGAAAAAGAAGAAAAAGACAACTCCAGAGAGACCACACAATCTAATGAAGTTGGACACACTATTCATAGGTATTTTTCATCATGAGATGTTAAAATAAACAACAACCTTGTAAAAAAATGAAAATGAGGTGAATATAGCCATCATAATAGAGGCAATCATCAAATACATTGTGATTATTGAAGAAAACATGGAGAGCATCAAGAAGAAGGTTCCAGATGATGTGTGGAACATCTTAATGGAGAGGAGAAAATAGGCCATAGAAAAGGAAGAGAAGCTTACGTTAGATGTTATGGAGAAAATTGGATTCTCCTTATTTGATGCTGATAAAGACACATTGGCCCAATTCTTTAGAAAATAATTTAGAAAAAAACAAAGGCTCACAATTTTGATGGGAAGATAACAAGATCAATTTAAGAAAATGTAGAATAAAATAGAGGAAAAGATAACAGATATAGCTCAAAAGTGTGGCATGATTCCCATTGCCTCTACTAGAAAAGATCAAGGTCCAGTAACTAAAGCTTAATAGGAACATGTAGAAAATATTAGAGTTACCAATTTAGAAGAAAATCTAGATAATACTCCTTTGGATATAGATGAAACAATTCAAGGAAATGATAATGATGTGGATGTTGCTAAAGAAGAAGTTGTGACTAAAGAGGAAACCATAAATCATGACACTCATATTCCTCCAGTAACACATGATAATGTAGATCAAGGCAACTTGGAGATATTTGTCCCTCCAGGAAATATAGAACAAGGCATCAGTGAAGGTGAAAAGCATGATATAGTCAATGAGAAAAATCATGAGAATGAAGAGAATTAGGAAAGAGAGAATGGTGATGAGAAGAAAGGTGAAGAAGATAAGAATGAAGAGGTTAAGAAAGGGGAGAAGGATAAGGACAAAGGAGATGAAGAGAAAGATGAAGACAAGGATAAAGAAAAGACCTCCAGTGAAGAAGAAGAAAAGGCAGAGGAAGAAGAGGACACTGGTACCAGAAAGAATGAAGAAGTAGAGAAGTATGAGGATTTATCTAAGCCCTCTAGTAATCCTTTAAAAGGTCTATTTTCTAAGTAGTTAAGGTTCCAACCAGTTGTCTCTTCTCAATTGTTGTAGTTTCCCATGTAGAAGGGAAATGTTGATCTAAATAAGATATCTCCTATTCATAAGTTGCAACTAGGTGATGTGTTTCATGCATTAGATAGGAAAGAAATTATTGAGACTCGCCAAAGGAGTGGTGAACTGATGGATGAATCCATCAAGACATTGCAGGATATCACACTGAGAACTAATGTTGATACATCTTTATCTGCTATGAAAATATCAAATTACTGATTGATTCCTTTAAGGAATATCCCTCTAGATTGAAGGGACAATTGGAAAAAAAGGTTGAAACGAGGCTTGCAAAGAAGAAGCTAATGAAAATTACAAAGAAATGTGCATCTTAACATACCAAAGTTGAAAAACTTTTGAAGGATGTACAAGCCTATGAGGAAGAGGAAAAACACTATTTTTTTATTGCATGAAGTGGTCGGATGCCACACAAGGAATAAAAGATGAAATGGACTCCATTGAGTTCCAGATAGCTAATGCATCAAGTGCATATGATCTAGAACTCGATAGAGATAAGATCTAGACTGTTATTGTAGACTTGCATGCTAGATTCTTCACCTTGCAGAGCTAGAAGGAAGATGTTATAAAGCATCTTGTGAAGCTAAGGGACTTGGTAAAAATAAAGCACATACCTATCTCAAGTGCCCTTGCCAGTACTGACAAAATTTCAAAGCTAAATCTAGTCCTCGGTACTATGGAAGAAGAATAAGACACTTTGATGGAGCTTGAGTCTCTATATAGGATGCTTTTAGCAAGGAAGAAGAATTGGGAAGAAGGTAAATATACTTGGAAAACTATTCTTCAAAAGCTTTAAGGGTGAACATCTTCGGGTTGACCGTTTCTATCTCTATACAGTTTTTAGTTTTTCATGTTTATAGATTCTTTTGTAAAATAAATGGATGTATTATGAGTTTTTGGTTAAGTGGGAGCTAGTACATTCATTTAAGTTTGTATATATATTTGAGGGGGAGCACCCTTTTCCCTTGATGTCAAAGGGGGAGAGATATTTGGGAAGAGATACTTGGAGAGAAGTTTAGAACATGTTATCATCAATGAAAAAGGTGAATATTATTGAAAGAATCAAGAAGGTTATCATTAATGAGTTTTCATTGATGTTAGCCTTACATGATGGATGTCAACATTGTGTTAAGGATGATTGTTGAAGAGTTATTATGTAAGAGGGTCTGATCCACACACAAAAAAAGTTAAGTATTTTTGTTAAGTGTCTACACCAGTAGATTCAGTACATAGTGCCCTCCAATAATTTGGTATGCATTTTTTTTCCCTTATAGATTTACTTATACATTTCTAACATGTTTTTCATGGAAATTAGTAGCATCTTAGTTTATAATTTCAACTAATTTGGGTAAGTGGTTCGAAAGTTGCAAGCAACAAACGATTGACATATAAGGTTTGCACAGTTTTTGTGTATATGCTATGACCTAACTGGTTTGCACTCCACCACAGATTTGAGATAGACCTTGTAGTTTTTGCAAAATGTTAACATGTGTCGATACATTGTGTTTTCTAGTTGGCATGCAATTTTGAAGTCCAAGTATTCTGTGATGATGATCAATTGGAGTATTTTTCTTTTAGGTCCTATGACTGGACGACCTAATGCATGTAAAGAATTGCAGATATTAAATATGTGATGTGAATGTAAGAAGGAGCTTTTATAGGTCCATGCCAATCTATATTACATGTTTTTGGGTGCTGACAAGGCACATTTTGTATGTCTTAGGGACACATCTAATTAGGCCAACCTAATTGATGTTTGCGAAAGAGTTTGGTATATATATATATATATATATATATAAATTTTGAGTTTGTGGAGATCAAATATTAATGGGTACATGAACTGAATGCAAGTAATGATGTGAAGTTTTGTAGAGTTGAGCGAATAAGTTGTGAATGTTGAGAAGAGGTGTGTAAATATAGAGCAGAGAAGAGATTTGTAATTTGAGTTGGATGAAGTATATTAAGTCAGTATTTTGAGCTTCAAAGTAATTGAATCCATTATATGATAGATGCACTCTATATCAGTTCAAACCTTGGCTATTAAGCCACTTCTTTCTATCTTTCTTTTCTTTTTGAATAGTGAGTTCACTTGGACAATGAGTCCACCTTGCAGTGAACCTTTTTGTAATATCTTATAACCAGTTATAACATATTGTGAGCTAACCCTCACCACAGTTTTCCCCTTTTGGGTTTTCCATGTAAAAATCTTGGTGTTCTTGTGTTATGTGTGTTATGGGTGTTTCATGCTTTCATTTCTTATTTCAATTAAGTATGCTTTGGTAATTGGATGGTTAATGATTGATTGGTTTAATAGAATATTGATTCACCCCCCTCTTAGTATTTTGAGTGTTCAACACATATGAGAACCAACAAACAATGTTGACATTAATGACAACCACTATCGACCATCTTACATAAGTCTACTCAAGTGTTGACAACAACTGCCAACATATGTGTATATAATAATATATTTTTTCTTATTTATATAATCATGAAGGTCTATATTACTGTTTCTCATGTTTATATTCTACTAATGCATTAAAATGGTTTAAAGTTTGTTAAGTGTTTAAGGATTATTTCAGATCTAAATGTTAATGAGGGTTTTGATGTTTTAATGTACAACTAATTCAGCCCCACTCAATTGTCTTGTGCATTCAAAAATTGGTATCAAAGAAAGGTTCCTTAGAAGAAATATTAACCACATGAGGTAGATCTGATGACACACAAGAAAGAGGCTCCTATATTGATGGATCTGATTATGCATTTTGAAATACCAAGATGGAAGGTTTCCTTGTTTCCCTAGGGTTTGGAGTTTGTAAGTCAATTGAAGATGGATATAAAATTCAAACAAATGGATTGTTAACTGATGATGAGATCAAGGCTTATGAGAAAAATGGAAAATCAAGGTATGCTCTCTTGAGTGGTCTTTGTAATTCTTAACTTGTGAAGGTTATAAGCTATAAATCTGCTAAAGAAATCTGGAAGAAACTAGAAAGTGTTTATGAAGGAGATGATAAGGTCAAGCAAGCAAAGATGAAAAATCTGAAGACTAATTTTGAAACCCTAAGGATGATAGAAGATGAAGATATTACAGTCTACATGCATAGAGTGGATGAAGTTTTAAATTCTATCAGAGGCCTTGGTGGAAAACTTGAAGAAGATGAGATAGTAAATAAGGTATTAAGAACTCTTCCCAAATCTTATAGTCATAATAGTTTTGCTATTGAAGAAGCTCAAAATTTAGATCATTATTCTAGAGATCAGTTGTTTGATGTTTTAACTACTTTTGAATTGAGAGAGTTTGGTCTAAGTGATTCAAGAAAAGATACTTCTTTTAAAGTTGGAAAAGTAGAGAAAAATGAGGAATTTGATCCAAATGAGTTTGATGAGTTAGAAGAAAACTTTGTGAGGAGATTGAAAAATGGCACTAGAAAATAGAAAGGTAAGTTACCTTTCAAATGCTTCAATTATGAAAAGATAGGTCATTATGCTTCAAGATTGCCAATCAAATCTTCAAATGACATATTTAAGGAGAATAAAGGTAAATAAATTAAGATAATTTATTATGTTAAAGGAGATGCCAATATATATATGATGGATATGACTACCTAAATGATGAAAATGATGAATGTTTATTCATGGCTCTAAATGTTGGAATTGCTAACTTTGAGAGATGTATGAAGGAATTTTCTTTAGAAGCAAGTCATAATAGAACTATGGTGACCACATTTCATGCTAGAGAGGACAAAAACTGCCAGATCATTGACATTAGATGCTCAAATCACTTGACAGGTGATAAGAGTAATTTTTTTAAATTGGAGAAGTTTGAAGGTTGTCTTGTTAAGTTCGGTGATGATACATCTTCTAAGATATGTGGAAAAGGTTCAATTAGTTTTGATGGAAAGCATAATACAAATGATGTTCTTTATGTTAAGGGTCTTTGACATAATATTCTAAGAGTGGGAAAAATGTCTAGAAAAGGATATAATCTTGTATTTTCAGGAAGGTGGTTGTGAGATCAAGAAAGGCTCCAGAACTCTGGTTGTTGTAGAAAGAATGAAAGATGGAAATGTTCATCAAATTAAGGGTGATAATGGTATGTGCTTTATGACTCAAATCAATGAAAGTTGGCTATGGCATAGAAGAATATGTCACATCAATTTTGATAGCCTAGTTAGGATAAGATCTACTCAAGCTGTGAGAGATTTGCCAAAGATTACAAAGACTATAAATGCAGTTTGCAAGGAATGTCAAGTTGGGAAAAAAACAAGAAAAAGGTCCAACGTCAAAGAATATTCTACTATAGCACCTTTGGATTTGGTACACACAAACCTTTTTGGACCTACAAGAACAATAAGTTTTCAAGGTGATAGGTATTTCATATTATTGATTGACGATTACTCTAGAATGACAGGTAACTTTTCTAAAAGAGAAAATAGAAGCTCTAGATAATTTTAAGGAATTTAAAGTTATGGTTGAGAATTAAATGGATATGAAATTATAAATTTTAAGATCTAAAAATGGTGGAGAGTTCACCTCCAATGATTTTAGCAGTTTTTGTGAAGATAATGGAATAAAAAGATATTTTTTAGCTCCTCAGACTCCTCAACAAAATGGAGTGGTGGAAAGGAAGAATAGGACTATTCAAGAAGCAACAAGGACAATGATGAAGGAAGAAAACCTACTAGATATCTATTGGAGAGAATCAATTCACACTACAATATACATACTTAACATAGTGCAAGCAAGGACAAATAGTTCAAAGACTCCAAATAAGTTGTGGTATGGAAGAAATCCTACTATCAAATATTTTAGAGTATTTGGAAGCAAGTGCTATATCAAAAGAGATGAAGAAAACTTAGGAAAGTTTGATGCAAGATCTGATGAAGAAATATTCTTTGGATACTCTACAAATAGAAAGGTTTATCGATGCTACAACAAGAGTCTAAAAAGGATTATTGAACATGCAAGTGTCAAAGTGGATGAAGACTTACATAAAAGCTCAATGCTAATAGAAGGGTATGAATCAGATGAGTCCTCTTGCAGAGAAGAAGAGAAACATGATGTTAAGGAAAAATAAGTGCAGGTTGAAGAGGAAGAAGCTATGGAAAGGATCCCTAAGACCCCTAAGTATGTGAAGAAAAATAATTCTAAAGATCAAATCATTGGTGACAAAAATAGAGGTGTATTGACAAGAAGAAAGGCTGCTATGAAAGAAGAACAAGTAAATCTATGTTTACTTCCCAAAGTTGAACATAAAGCAATGATTGAGGCATGCAAGGATGAATTTTGGATCAAGGATATGGAAGAAGAATTGATGTAGACTGAGAACTATCAGACTTGGGAACTTGTCCCAAGACTGATAAACAAGAATGTGATTGGAACCAAGTGGGTGTTCTGGAACAAGATAAATGAAAATGGAGAGGTTGTTAGAAACAAGGAAAGGCTTGTTTGTAAAGGCTACTCACAGGTAGAAGGAATATACTTTGAGAATTTTTTTTCTTTGGTGGCAAGGATGGAGGCTATTATGATTTTTTTATCTTTTACAACACATAAGGAATTAAAATTTTATCAAATGGATGTGAAGTATGCATTATTGAATGGTGAGTTGGAAGAAGTATACATTGAACAATCAGAAGGCTTTTAGTTATTAGATAATTCTAACATGGTTTGTAGATTGAAGAAGGCATTATATGGACTCAAGAAATTTCATAGAGCTTGGTATGCAAGATTGGATAGGTACTTGTTATAGTAGGGATTCAATAAGGGTATTGCAGATAGAAATATTTATTTTAAAGTTGATAGATCAAATATTGATTGTGGTTGTGTATGTTGATGACATAATATTTGGAGGAAATGAAAGTATGTGCAAGAGATTTGCAGAAGAGATGCAAAAAGAGTTTGAGATGTCTATGTTTGGGGAGATGAATTTCTTCCTTGGGCTTCAAATCAATCAAATAGAGAAAGGAATATTCATATCACAATCAATGTATGCCAAGAAAATGTTGAAGAAGTTTGGAATGGAAGGCTCTAAACCGACATGTACTCCTATGGTTAGTAGTTACAAGCTAAGTAAGAAAGAAGAATCTCCTAAAGTTGGTCAAAGCAAGTATAGATCAATGATTAGAGGACTGCTATATTTAATTGCTACAAGACTAGATATCATGCATACAATTTTTCTTGTAGCTAGATTTCAAGAAGATCCCAGAGAGTCACATGTTGCAGTAGTAAAAATAATATTTAGATACTTAAAAGACACTTTGGAACATGGCTTGTGGTATCCAAAAGATACTGATTTCTCTCTAAGTGCTTATATAGATGCAGATTGGGAAGGTTGTGTGGATGAAAGAAGAAGTACAAGTGGTGTTCCTTTCTTTATTGTAAGTAGGTTGGTTCATGGCTAAGAAATAAGTAGGATTCAGTGTCATTACCTACAAAAGCAGAATATATTACAACAACATCAAGCTGCACATAGGTGTTGTGGATGGAGCAAACTTTGAAGGATATCAGAGTGTCATATGATGAACCAATTACTATCTTATGTGATAACACAAGTGCTATCAATATTTCAAAGAAATCGGTAATGCATTCAAGGACAAAGCATATTTCAATCCGGTATCACTTTTTAAGAGAAAAACTTGCAGAGAATGAGGTGAAGCTAGAGTATGTGCCTACTAAAGATCAAGTTGCAGATATCTTCACAAAGGCTCTTCTAAAGGATACTTATTGTCTCCCCTTCTTTCAATTAGATACATAAGGTCATGCACCAGTTTAGTTGATTTCAAGATTAATTCCTTGTTTTGGATTGATGAGGCCACCTCTTAGGGGGAGTAGGTAGTGGTATTGTTGGTTGTTGCAAACAGGAGGAGTAAGTGTTGTCATTGTGTGGGAAGAGAGTAAGCATGCAAATGTTGTCCTTTTTCAATTTCGTAAAAGGATATGGGAAAAAAAAGGAAAAGTGTAGGTTGCAGTGGTTGTTGGTTGATGCAACATGTTGTGTACTCCTAAGGGGGTGTGTGTAGAGAAGTGAGTTGCAGAGAAGGTGTATGTGTGATTAATGTCAAAGGGGAAGCTAAGAAGAGATATGTGTTACCCTTTTCCATTGATGTCAAAGGGGGACTAGAGAAAGTTAGCTAAAAAACCATAAGAATAAAAGGGGGAGAGAATTCCTATAAAAGAGAACTTGTGTTGGAAAGAGTAGATGCTTCTATAAGGGGGAGAAATGTGCACTAATGTGCATTATATGTTTTGATGATCAAATTTGTTGTTGTTATTGATGGTTTTTCATATCATGTGTTGCCATCAATAAAAAATGGGAAGATTGTTGGAATTTTATCTTGTCATTGATGTCAACATATCTTTGTTGTTGCATTGATGTCAACCTATGGAGATGCTTTGATTGGTTGCATTATGTTGTCATTAGTAGTATCACTTATGGTAACCCCTAGTGTTGCTTTGAGGAGCATGTGTTTGTGGATGTTAACCTCTTGTGTGGTTGAGATACTGAGAAGAGTGTTGAAGATGTTGAGTTGGTTTTTGTGGTGCTTGGGTTCCAAGTGTTTTTGAGAATTTGAATAAAAGAGGACACAGTGTGGTATAGAGTGTTCAGTGTGATAGAATAGTGTTTAGTGTTTTTCTCCACATTTCTTCATGGTTGAATATATGTTTGTGTGGTTTGGATATGTTGATCAGATATTTTTAAAGGTGTTATATCCACAGTTTCATGTTTTGGATAATTTGGAAAAAGAATTTGTGTTCACTAGTGTGTGAACTATGATGTAGTGGTATCTGGGAGAGATGGTTTTTCTCCGTATTTCTCTGTGTTATGGTTTCTAGTCTTACAGATCTGGGAGTGTGCTTATATTTCTTATATCTATCTTTAGTTTGAGTTGTTTGAGTTTTGGTGCTCCACAAGGTTGGATTCATATGTTACAATGTGTGGAAGGTTAATTGGCTGTACAAAATGATTATGTTCTTTTGGTGTATGACATTGTGAAGGATTTGTTGGATTTTAGGATTTTGATGGAATATTCTAAATTGTGTTTAAGTGTCATTTGTGGTTCACACGTCTTCTTTGGATCAAAGTAAGCATGTTCTTGAATGTTTAATGGTGTTAACACAGGTTCAATAAAACTTGGGTGTTTACATTATTTGTGGATATTCTTCAGTGTTTGTGGAAGTGTGGTATAGCATGTATATGTGAATTTAGGTCTAAGTTAAGGTGTGATGTGGTCCACCTTCATTCCTCTCCACTACGAGAATGTTTTGGCACCAACCTAATTTGAATTTTCACACTTGAGGTGCATAACCAACCTTGTAGATTGTTTTCAAGGTTGAGGATGGTATATATGTGTGATGAATTGTTGGAAAAGTGAGTGTAGATGAAAAATATGTGTTGAGATGCAAAATTATTTAGATGCGGAGATCTGAAGTGTGAGCTTAATGCCTATGAATCTGGTGTAGGAGCACCTTAAGGTCTTTTGGAGAGATGCAAATTTTGGCTTGTAGGTGGTTCTAGCCAGCCACCAAGGTAATAAGGACTATGTTATAGATTCCCAAGGTTGAATTGATGTGTGAGTTGTGGAAAAGTTAGGTTAGTTTAGAGCCTTGAGGTTTGGGGAAGTCTTAATGAGGAGATTAGGCAAATCTTGACAATGTTGTCTTGGCAATTTGTCCTAAAAGTTTGTAAATGGCATAAATGATGTTCTAAGCCTAACCTAAGGGTCCTAACATGTGGGAATAAGGTATATAAGGTTAGAAAAACCCTAATATGACATGTGGGAAAGCTATTGTATGGACTGAGATTTGGGAAAAGAGATTGTGACTTGGAAAAGAGCAAGTTTTTTTGAATTTCTATGACAGAGCCTTCATCTAATCATTTAATGGATTGAAAGGACTGAAATAATGCATTGAAACTTTCATTTGTGACCTGTATCTACTTTGGGTGGCATTTTTTTAGTCATTTAGTTTGACTGGTTAAGGTTTTGCAAATTCTTTTGGTTCTTGATTTCACTGCCCGGTTCAGGGATAGCTTTGTAAGAGATGCTCCCCACTTGAATTCCCATGGATAAACTTCCATAGCCTCTTGGAATCAAGTAGGGGACCCTATAAATAGTGTAAATATGGTCTGTGGAGTCTTTGTTTGTAGGAGAGTTAGCAATTTCATCAAGCTCTAGGCAAGTGCAGGGGCATTCTAGCTAGTTGCTTGGACAGAATAGCAGCAAGAAGACTTGCTAAATGGATTGGTTTGTGCCAATCCGTGGTGTAGGGGTCTAGGGGTATGTTCCTTGGACATGTGGATGCAAGGAGAAGTGCAGAGGAGGCCATTAGAGCACTTAATTAAGCTAAAGAAATCGGACTGTGTTACATACCCTAGAAACCCTTGAAAATAGGGGTTTGGTGATAGGCCTATGTACGAACACTAAGGAGATCTAAAGCCTAGGAAATATTGAAGACTAGGAGGTATATAGAGAGATTCCATAAAGAGTTTGGGGATTTTTTAAGGAATTCTTGGAGTTATTCCAAGAACACTGGTTTTAGGAGGCCTAATTGACCAAAAAGGCTACAAGGCCTAAAAATATGGTTTTCTTGAATTCGAGGGATAAATGAGGAAAGAATCCAAAAAGATGGATCAAAGTGGAGTAAGATCACCCAAGGAACAGTTGGAACACCTATTCCTAGGCCCAAGAATGGCTTGGGGAACATTGAGGCAAATTTGAGGCCAGAGGTGCTTAGTAGGGGTGTGAGAGTGAAGGTGAGTATTTGAAATTGGTGGAGAGTTCTATAAGGAGATAGGGGTCTTAGGAGTGACCTCTAAGTAGGGTAGAGAATAATAACCTAGTAAGACCAAAGATTAGGTCTTAGAAAGAGCAAATGTGCTCTTGGGAGATAGCACTCCCCACCAGAATCCAATGTAGTGAGAAGAAGGGTCTATATTTACAGAGTACCTGAAGCTTCTGATAGCAGTGAACTAGAGGTTACTGATGGTGCAGAGTTGTAGTGGTGGATATTTTTTGTTTCTCTCAGATGGATTTCTCATTGTAACAATCTTCTTTCTTCATCTTTTAATCTGGGAGTGAGCCATTTTTTTCTTTTGGGCAGTGAGCATATTATATTCGATGTTGTAATTACTTTATATTGTGATTTAATCCTCATTGTGGTTTTACCTTCTTCAGTTTTCCATGTAAATCCAATTTTCGCATGTGTATAGATGTATTTGCATTACTATTTCTCATGTTTATACTCTGCTAATGCATGATAAGGGTTTAAAGGTTGTTAAGGGTTTAAGGATTAATACAAATCTAAATGTTAATGATGGTTTTGATGTTTTAATGTACAATTGATTCACCCCCCTCTCAGTTGGCATGTGCATTCATAGTATTACATTCTAATATGCACACAGGGTGTCATAACAAGAACAATGAAACACAAGACAACCATCATAATTTATATAAAATAAGGTAGAATAAGTGGAACTCTTCACAAAGTGTGGGATAAGTCACTATGATGGCCATATGAGAGGATGGAACCTAGAATAAATATTAGTTCTAAAATAAATAATGGACCCTAGAAAGGGAAAAAAAGTTCTAAGAGTCTAATAACATATATTCCAACTTGGAAATGACTCAAGAATCACATGGAAAAATAGCACACAATTATAAGACCTAGTGAATTGATATGTAGGTCTAAGGATCATTTAATAAAAGTAGAAAGATGGTGGAAAATCAATGAGACTCCAAAATATCTCTAAGCTATCTACCCTTAAAGTAGGGGATGACTCTCATCACACAAGATTGTCTAACACCCTAAAAAAAACAAGACACCACTCAAGACATGGGATTAGATTAAGTGAAAAATTCACAAGATTTCATCAAATCTTAAAACTCATAAATGTCCATACTTTTGCCTGCATGGATATACACATGTGATAGGAATGATAAAAAACTAGAGATACAACCACCCTTTGAAATGCAATTTTAAATATCCAATATGCATTCCAATTATATAATTAATATAAATTATGCATTTCATTCACAATAGTTTATGAGTTCATTATATAATAATGTTAACTTAGATTCTATAATCATATTTCTACCACATAACAAATATGAGAAATATAGAATAGAATTTTATGCACATTTGAAACCAATATCCAGATGTTCAAAAAGTAAAGATAGAAATACCATCACTTACATGGGTAGATTAAAATCCATCACAATGGATATCACAATAATAATTATAACTTTGCACATGAGTAAGACATCCCAAAATATACATTTTCCTTAAAATTGCATAAAGTGAAAAAGTTACAATACTAAAACATAATTCTTCTTATGCTCACATCATGGGCTTCTCCAAAGGATCTGCAAGGCAATGATAAAGGTACAACACCACCCAACCATGTGGAACCCTTATTCCCACCCCTCTTAACTAGGATATATAGTTGATTTGGTAACAAGCACAAAGAACACATAACGAAGGATATATGGCTACACACATGCTAACCAACTAATTCAAATGAATATCAACAATCATATATATGTGGGTTTATCATGCCATTAATGAACATACAAGGTGTCTCAACACATTTTAAATACAAAATCTAATGAAACATTAGAGAGAGGATCTTAGACATAAAGTAAGGAGTGTCAATACATTAGCACAATGGCCATGTAGGTTACGAGTAGTGATCTTATCCATGACGAGGATACCCAACAAAATTCCCAATCTCAATGGGTTCATAAAATTCCCTAATCATACAAGTCGTGAATCCTCTCGAGGCATTTGATCCTTGATGATGGTTTATCATAGTTATGTGTGTATCTCATTTCAACCCCAATAGGTTTTATTGTTCAAGTTTCATCAAAATATCACTTGACTCATTCCACAAATTCCTTTCAAACTCTAGCAAGTAATGATAGGTCATTCCTACTTAATTTTATACCCCAATTCTATGTGCCCGCATCCACTATTATAATTTGATTGTGACACAAAAAAAAGTGCAAAAAGTCATGAAATTTGATCTAATGAATCATATTAAAAAACAAATATAGAAACTACTAATCCCATCAAACAAAGAAAGAAAATATGGATTTAAAGCTAATTTTTTATTTGAAAATTTCTCAAAACCATAAAATTTTAAATCCACCATATTAATGGTTTTGAAGAAACTTTCAATTTCTAACTTTTAAATTACACCATAAAAAAAACATTCAAGAATATCTTTTTAAACTTAAAATACACAACTATAATATTTTCACATGACATAATGATTATAGGAAAGGAATGTCATAAATTTGGGTCATTTTTGTCTTTTTCAAAAAAAAAAACTATGATTTAATTCATTCAAACAATCCTATGGAAAGGAGGTTGTATACACCCACATACTATACGCATGGAAAATGAATAAATTTGATTTCAAAAGAAAACCAAACAAGAGAATTAAATTTCAAATTTAGTCTTGAAATAATAGAAGAGAGTTTATTTTCTGACAATACTTTTTTTCCACTCACAAGCAATTCTAGTTGAAATCCAATCTAACTCCAAACAACTTCAAATCCCTTTTGTCTTAGTTTTTAAAATTTATTATTCAAAGAGAAGAAGAGAAGTTTTTAACACAAGTTAAGAGTGATAAAAATACATATTCTTTCCCTTTTCGCAGTTTCTTTGAATGTTTTTTCATATTTCCCTCCTCTTCACATTCTTTAAAACTATTTCAAAAATAGCTTTCGACAAAATAGATATTTTAAAAAAATATTTTATTGAATATAGATTCTCTTTTCTTTCAAGCACTTAATCATATCATTATAGAAGTTGTATTTGCATATAATTCAAATTAAATCTCAATTGTATTGCAATTCTATTTCTATTATGCAACATATTTTGTTCACAAATGCAAACGAACTCATTTCAATTTTTTTTTTTCATGTAATGAAACAATGCATGAACTTTTTCACTAAGACAAACATTATTATATGTTTCTAATTCAAATCATATTACATATTTCACAAACATGACATATTTATATTTTAAAATAAATTTAAATACAATGCAATAAAATAAAATAATTATATGCAAATAACCTACTCACTTTATGGTTTTGAACACAACATAAGAATTTTAAGATCACCAACATCTCAAATATAGAATTTTCTTAGGGATTGACAAGGCCCATCTCATAGTAACTTAATTGAAATAGATGTCAAAAAAATATGTTTTACCCAACATGAATATCTCTAGTTAATCACCAAAGGAGAAAACATGTACTTGTGCTCTCATGTGAAATATCATACATATTTACAATAAATAAGAATAGTAGAAGCAATGCATACAAAAAACAATGTAGTATACTATCCAAATGAAATAATAATAAATTATTAGATCCAACTTGATATCATTTACAACTAGCATGACCCATACATCAAGATCTAAAAAATCAACAATGGCCCATAATATTGAACTAGATATAATAATCATACTTATATCATATGTAGTGAAAACAATGAAATTGAAACATTATAATAATCCAAACATAAGTTAATAGTGGCATGGTGCGATGGTTAAGTTGTTGTGTTGTTATTCTTTCCATCAAGGTTCAAACCTCGTTGGGGTGTAATTGTTGAGAATTTATAGTGGGAATGAGGTCCCCTATTTGTGACATCACATGTTCATAGCTTTAGGTCAAAAGCATTTACCCCTCTAAAAAAAATATCCAAACATAAAGGCACAACATATGGATCTCATGGGGCGGTGGGCCTAGCTCGATTGGCTAAAGCATTCTATTGCAGGCAAGAGGTCATGAGGTCTAGTCTCCCCACTGTCCTCGTGGTACTGGAGGGCGTGTCATGCCAACATCATCGGTCACATGAAAAAAGTTTACCATGCACACTACAGTTTATAAGGGGACGAATACCCGACTGATTCCTACAGTCTAAATAAAATAAAATATGGATCCCATAAAAAATAGTAAAAAATCTAGACACTAATACAATACCTCATTCTTAAAAACACATAAATAGTAATATGACACATCATCACTCATAAAAATAGTAGAACCAAAACAAAAATCAACAAACATACAAGACACAAATGCATATTGCATTACATATGGATATTGAAAAAATAACTAGCATACCTATCTTATATAAATCTATAGAAAATATGCTAAGTCATATCATTCTCGAAGTACCTAATCTACTTATATAACAAATCTAGTAAAAAACAAGTACCATAAGAACAATATCTCTTGATATCTTTTACATAAATTTATCTAAAATAGATATGCTAGTAAATAATTCAATCAAATATTTTGTCACACATCAAACACACACTCAATAAGTATAAGTACAAACATAAGAAATGATTTCATAGAATATTCATTTCGTAAATAATAATCATTCAACAAGTAACATCTCCACTTCCAGATTACATTAAGATGGGTAAAAAGTAATAAAACATACAATTTAATAATTCAAGATATTATTATAACTAAAAGATTGTAGTTCAATTGATTTCACACAATTGGTGAGGGTAATGGTATGTTCCTTGATTACACCATGGACACTAGATTCAAACCCTCATAAGTATGCTATAAGAAATGAGATAAGAATTGTGTCCTAACAGTTTAATAATCCAAGATATTATCATAACCAAAAGATTGTAGTTCAATTGATTTCACACAATTGGTGAGGGTAATGGTATGTTCCTTGATTACACCATCCACTAGATCCAAACCCTCATAAGTATGATATAAGAAATGAGATAAGAATTGTGTCCTAACAGTTTAATAATCCAAGATATTATCATAACCAAAAGATTGTAGTTCAATTGATTTCACACAATTAGTGAGGGTAATGATATGTTCCTTGATTATTCATCCACAAGATTCAAACCCTCATAAATATAATATAAAATAAGAATTGTGTCCTAAACAACTTTGATAAAATAGATGTTTTTACATCAGATAGCATAATATAAAATCTTTTAAAAATAAAAAAAAAAATTATTATAAATATTCCGTAAGGCATTCTTCACCATGACATCATTACCTCCTCCTTACTTTGTTTTTCCACATGATTATATCGTTGGTTACATATTGAGAGATGGATTCTCCTTACAATGCTTGAAGCAGCTCTCCCGTACCCGAGTGGGCCCTACCTTCATATCTCTCACTACTGCTAGGTAGCGAATGGGCAATAGACGCTGCTCTGGTTGGTCGGACCGAATGACCCGGGTGGCCTTCCTCTTTTCGAACGGGCAGGAGAGAGAGAGGAGGAAGGTAATGCCCTTAGAGAATGCATTCCCTCCACCTCTCCACCCGTTGTTTCTAGGCAGGGCAGGGCAAGGGCAACCCTATCCTCTATAGGGGAATACTGTGGGCTGGGAGTAATCTACCCTTAAAATCCTTGAGCAGAAGATATTCACTAGTTTTATGGGGTTCACAAGGGGTGGATGAGGGAGATAGAAGTAGCTTCTTGTCTTTTTAGAAATCTATGTCAAATCTCTTCTCCATCTACAATTGATAGACGGGGCCGTGTTTAGTACATAGAAGGAATCTCTAAAATAGGGTACGAGGAATTGTAGTTGTGTTTAAGGGGTGCGTGGGAGGAGGGAGTTGCCCCCCACAACTATAATCCACCCACCCACAATTAAAATTCTCACTCTGATTTGGGGTGATTCTATTCATTGTTTTCATATAGATTATGTTATTATTTATAATTATTATTTTTTATCTTTTACATGTTATATATGTTTAAGGGTTTCATCAAAGGAAAATATATAAAGGTTAGCAAGTTTCAAAGAGATGTTTATAATCACACACATATCTTATTGTTAGTTCAGATATTAAAACTAACCAATTTACGATTCACATAAACTAGAAGATTGATTTCACACACAAAGAATCAATTTTATGTTATGATATTGATCCAAATTTTCAATTAATTTATTATTTAAATTCCTTATATTTATTGATACATTTATTTACACAACTCTATATCTTAAATAATTTGTTTATTATCACAATTTTATTAATTTTATTCTATAATATATTAAAAAGTTCCTTATTTTCCTCTAGAATAGTGCATGTCAAGAAAACAAATCATTGACAAAATACTAGAATTTTAAAGAGATTGGGAACATATACAATTTAATCACAAACTCTTACCATTGCCCTGTCCAAGGAATGAGGTCAAACATATATTAATTTGATGTATATACAATGTATAGACACCCAAGGCCCTTCTAAACTACGTGGATCCACCTCTTGTCATCAATGCCATGTTCTCACATCATGGTTTTCAAGAAGAAAATTGGTTATTAGTCAAGCCATGGGATGGGAAATCCCACCTAATTTCTTTAGTAAAAGTAAAAGGAGGAGCATTTGAAAGCTAAGAAAAAGTCACTTTTCTTAGCTAGTCAAAGGTTTAATTATATGACAACTCAATCTCGTACATGAGTAAAATCACAGGAATAAGTTTTGGATTCCTTTACACAAAGAGTACAAGTCACAAGATTAGGTGCCTAAATTCTTTTGGGTTATCATGATGTTGTCACCCACCTCTCACAGCTGCCTAGATTAGCTATCTACTTCACCCTTTTTGTGCCTTAATTTCAAAACAATTGAAAAATGCTTAGTATATATGCATCCTAAACTATTCTAGGCAGAACGGATTATTTTATTGAAAACATTATGTATAAAATTAAGTTAAAAGTTAAGATTTTATTTATTTATTTTTCCCTCGAAGTAGATTGGGATTTCAAGAATATTTAAAGTACTTAGTGGAGCTCATTAATTATGAATTCCTATTAATTATAAGACAGATTTGGAGCTCAATTATAGTTCAGTTTATGTATATCATATTTGAAAATGAATTTTTAGTGAGTATCTAGTCTTGTCAATTATATTTGATGCAACTTGAAAAAATATAGCTGAAATTATGGGGTAAACAAAGATGAATACATCATTTAAATACAGATTTCTATTCTGATAATTAATTTTGTCTTGAATTTTAAGATTGTAAAGGTGAAAGTTGCATACCTTGTATTTTTTATTTTGTTGGTTCACTTTGCTAGGTTGCTTTTTATGCAATGATTAGTGTACAAGTGACATATTTTAGCATAAAATTTTGTAAATAAGACAAATCTGACCTAATTTTATTTGCATGCATATTTAAGGGTTGGTTCTAATCCTTACATTAACCTTTTTTATATCAAGTCAAATCTGTGGGCATAACATTCAAACTTCAAATTTAAATTTGGGGTACAATCTTGAGAGCAATACTCATTATCTTTTGTGCTAGGATTTTGTATTTAAGGGAAAAGCTCATTTCTTTTTTACACATCCATAATGCATCCAAGTATCATATCATTATTAAATCATTCAAGCAAATCATAGAGGATCAACATTGCATCATTTTCTTACATTAAAATCTTAGACATCATTACATGTTTTGTTATCTTTGATCATTTTTACCAAACCATTAAATTGATAACATAAGCTTGACCAAAGGAGAACAATCCTCGTAGATAGAAAGTTGATAAATAGTATATGTTGACACCACCCTTTTGCAAGCATAGGTTGTGAACACCAAGGTGAGCAAATTTTAGGCACATTTTTCTATGAAGATCATTTCTACATACAAGGTTAAAATCCATGAGCAAAGTTTAGATATGTAGTCATTGTTAGAGTAATAGTTCATTTGCCTTTATAATTAAATCACTTTGGTTTAATTATTAATGCTAACTATTATTCTATTCACTTAAGCTTGTCATTTGTAGGTGCATAATAATTAATATGTTTATTAATTATTAAATGCACAAACCTAGCTTTCTCCGGCTTTAGGGTTTCTCACCTTATATGCCGCTTTTGTAATTATTGTAATTCACTTTTTTGGGAAATAATAATTTTGCTCTCACTCCGCTGAGATTTTCCAAACCCTTACTTTTGTCTCTTTGGTTTCTATTCAGCATCAGGTATTTGCATGCAAGTGTTCTTGGCGAGCTGTAGATTTGCATTTGTCAAATCCTACATGGCATCAAAGCCACCCTGTCGCTGCCTGGTTTGAAGGTGTTTGAGGCCACGATTCGAAGATGACAGCCACAACTTCTCTGGGGTTTTTCTGTCACTTTAAAGGAGGTGCTATTTTCTGGAGCCGTTTGAGCAAAAACAGACTCCACCATCGCATTCAGAAGGCTCGAGAGAGTCAAAATACATATAAAGTTTGACTATTTTGGTTACAGTGACCACAGGCAAAAAAAATTGGCCTATTAGGGCCATACGGGCTCAAAAATCGAGGCAAAACTCAAAAAAAAAATTTAAAAATCCATTCTTTTAAGAAAAAAGGGCGCTGCTAGCACGCGCCGCCTACGCGCCACTCGCACGCCACCGTACGGCCACTGCGTCGCCATCGCACCTCCGCCCAGCCACCACCTCCGCCGCCGTCGCCGCCCACCGGCCACCGCCGCTCCGCTGACGTCCCGTGACAGCCATACAACCGTCAAATTATTTGTCGGGACTGTGTTTTTCTAGGGAGCTTGTTTTTGGGGGTACCTGTAGTTTTTTGGCCATATCTTGGGCATACGGTGTCCGTTTTCAGAAAACGAAATATCGTCGAAAAGGTGTTTTCGAGCCGGACATGATTATGCTAGTCTTGTTCATTGATTCAAATGTTTGAGCATTATTTTTTGGTGTTGAAGTAGAGGCTTCATTTTCCTCTCTCTCTGCATCTGGCGTTCAATTTTTTCCTCATTTTGTGTACTTTCAGTATTTGATTATTTGTTGTACGAGGGTTAGAATCATACATTGTGGGGGGGTACTTTTGTTTTCTATCATTTATTTTCAGAAAATGACCCTTCTACTTCTGTCTTTTTCTTCTCTCAATGTCGGACCCCTCTGTGGCCCGGCTGACACCGCACAATTACCACACCTGGAAAGCACACATGACCAGGCTACTCATGTCACGTGGCTTATGGTCATGCCTAGATGAACATCAACCTGTCCTACAACGTCCTTTTGAGATTCTTCAGCACTGGAATAAAATGGATGAAGCCATGGGCTTGATTGCACTGAACATTTCCGACAGTCTCCTCTTTCACCTGGATGGTTTGACCACTCCTAGGGCCATTTGGGGCAAGTTTTCAGATTTGTTTGGCACTGTCAATGAATTTCGGGCACTACAGCTTGATGCAGAGCTGACTACTTTGACACCTACCTGCTTTCCCACCATTGAGGACTTCTTGATGAAGTTCAAGTCTCTACGCTCAGTTTTGCAAGGATGTGGGAAAACCAAGACAGATGATGAGTGTATCTTCTTGATACTCTCAAAGTTGCGAGGACAGTATCAGATCTTCTCTTCCACTTTCTACTCCACCATGGATGCTTTGGGTGCTAGACACACGATGCCTTCTTTTGAGACATTCTGTGATCGGTTGACACGGGAACAGGCAAAGATCCAACAGATGGATGCTTCTGGCTCTTCTAGCCAAGCATTGGTTGCTCAGTCTTCACAGGGGAAACCAAAACAGAAAAGCAAACCGAAGAAAGATTCTGCAGGCAATGAGTCTTCCTCCAAACCTGCACAGAAAACTGATTCAAAACCTCCAGCTAACCCTTCCAAGGGTAAATCTTCTTCGAAGTCTACTGAGTCTACCTCCAAGACTAAGAAGAAATCAGTTGAGACCTGTAGCTTTTGTGGAAAGGAAGGACATCCATTTCTCGGTGTTGGAAATTTTTGGAGGCTTTAGAGGAAGCCATGCAGGAGCATCACATTTCAGCTCCTCAGTCCACATCCTCCCCTGCAGGGAAAGGTCATGCTCTTACTGCACGAGCTATGACTTCTGGGCCCACCTGGATTCTTGATTCCGGTGCCTCTCACCACATGACTCACACTCAGCAGTTGGTCACCTCACTTGCTCCTTGTGCTACTTCACAGATTGCTGTTGGGAACTCATCTCATCTTTCTATTTTGGGTTCTGGTTCTGTTGCATTGGCTGGGGGTTCTCTTCAGGATGTTCTCTTTGTCCCTGACATTTCGATGAACCTACTGTCTATCTATCAGATTTGTCACTCTGGCTGTGGTAAGATAGTTGAGTTCTCACCACATGATGTGGTTATTCGGGACTTACATGATTTTAATATGATTGTGGCTACTAGGAGTGTTGACACTGCATCCCGACTATACAGATTTGATGGATTTGAGTCTTTTGCTGGCACAGGTTCCTGTCTTATAGCACATGCAGATTTAGTGAGCAGACTTTGGCATGAGCGTTTGGGCCATGTCAATTACAGATATCTTCAGCAGATGAGCACACAGGCACTTATTCTTGGGTTTCCACAGATTACTTGCACTGGTGGGGTTTGTCAGGGTTGTGTTCTTGGCAAACAACATAGGGATCCTTTTCCTTAAGGACGAGCTACTCGTGCTTAGGCACCATTGGAGTTGATTCATAGTGACCTCATATCATTTCCTACTCCTTCTTTTTTCGGTGCTAGATATGTGCTTACTTTCATTGATGACTTCTACAAGCACACATAGGTGTACTTTTTGAAGTACAAGTCTAATGTCTTTGACTCATTTTGAGTCTTTAAGACATTTATGGAGAAGCAATCTAGTCTTTCTATTCATCAGATATGCATAGATAATGGGAGGGAGTATGTGAACCAAGCTTTCAAGGATTTTTGCTCTGAACATGGTTTCAACATCAGTTTTCAATGCCCTACACCCCTCAGCAGAATGGTGTGGCAGAGAGAAAAAACAGAACACTTCGGGAGATGGCTAATTGTATGATATAGTCCAGGTCCATGGATTCGTCTTTTTGGGCAAAGGAAGTCAATTATGCCAACTATATTCAAAATCGGATGCCTCACAAGGCAGTTCGACATATGACTCCTGAGGAGGCTTGGTCTTATGTCAAGCCTGATATATCTTTATTCCGAGTTTTTGGTAGTGAAGCTTGGGCATTTGTGCCTGACGCTCAGAGGAGAGCGATGGAGTAGAAGAGCCGAAACCTCATTTTTGTTGGCTACTTCGAGGATGTTAAGGCATATAGGTTGTTTGACCCTGATTCCAGAGAGGTGTTGTTTCGACAGGATGTCTAGTTTGATGAGCACCTTCCTGCAGTAGATACCCCATTTCCAGAGTCTACTTCACTTTCCACTACTCCCTCCTCTCTTCCAACTTTGTTTCAAGATGATGAGGATGATGATCTTGGTGATCCCCATTTATCTCCACCACAGGATCCTCCACATATGCCTAGATGGGCTCGTGTTATAGTTGATGCTGCAGGCTCTCTAGCTGGTGACCCTTCCACTTCCCATCACACCCGGTCTCATATTGCGGGTTCTAGTCTTTTGAGTCATGCTATTTGTGGTGATCCTCAGACATTTGGGGCAGTGATAAGACATACTGAGTGGGATAGTGCTATGGAGGAGGAGTATTCTTCTTTGATGAAGAATCATACTTGGGATCTTTGTTCTCTTCCTAAGGGAAGAAAGTTAGTGCGATGCAAGTGGTTGTATCGTACTAAGTTTGCTACTGATGGTTCTATTGATAAGTACAAGGCACGTCTTGTTGTGAAGGGTTTTTCACAGGTTGAGGGTATTGATTACACTGAGACATTTGCCCCTGTCGCCAAGATGAACTCTATTCGCCTTGTCTTATCCCGCGTGGCTTCTCAGGGATGGCCCATTTTTCAGATGGATGTGAAGAGTGCTTTCTTGCACGGTGATCTTAGTGAGGAGATTTACATGGAGCAACCTTAGGGATTTGTGCAAGATTCCTCCTTGGTTTGCAGACTTCGACGTTCTTTGTATGGTCTCAAATAGGCCCCTCGGGCTTGGTATGAGAAGATGGACTCCTTTCTGCTTTCTACAGGATTCACACACTGTCATTCTGATCCTACAGTCTACATTCAGCGTCTTGAGGATGAGGTTTTGATCCTTGCGCTATATGTCGATGATATTCTCATCACAGGTAGCTCATCTTCTATGATTCAGGATGTTCACCGCGCATTGATGGAGCAGTTTGAGATGATAGACCTGGGTCTATTACACTTCTTTCTGAGTCTGTAGATTGTTCAGTCACCTGTTAGGATCTTTGTTTACCAGCAGAAGTATGCTCTTGACATGCTTCAGCGCTTTGATATGCTTGATTGCAAGCCTGCTCCCACACCTTTTCAGTCGGGTGTTACTTTGTCTACCTCTTGCACTTCGCCTTCAATGGATCCTACATTGTATCGCAGTTGGTTGGCAATTTGTTGTACCTGACACACACTTGTCTTGATCTCTCCTTTGCAGTTGGTCTAGTCTCTCGGTTCTCACACGAGCCTCATGAGAGTCATTGGCAAGCTGCCAAGCACATTTTGAGATACATTCAGGGCACACTTATGTATGGCATTCATTACACATCAGGGGCTCCTCACATTGTTGGCTACACTGACTCAGATTGGGCTGGTGATGTTGATGATCAAAAGTCTACTTCTAGCTTTGTCTTTCGTCTTGGCTCTGGTCCTATCACATGGTCGTGCAAGAACCAGAATGCTTGTGCACTTTCATCTACAGAGGCTGAGTATAGAGCGGTAGTGCATGCTAGTCAGGAGATTTTATGGCTTCGACAGTTGATGACTGAGTTTGGTTTTCCTCCTGATCGTCCCACTATTTTGTGATGCGATAATCAGAGTGCTATTCACATTTCCCGCAACCCAGTGGAGCATCAGTGCACTAAACACATTGAGCTTCATACGCATTTCATCCATTAGCAGATTCAGGATGGTGTCGTCTCTTTGGAGTACATCCCCACTAATGCACAGGTTGCTGACATCTTCACCAAACCTTTTGCATCTCCGTGCTATCTTCAGTTGCGTTCTATGCTTGGGGTGACGGAAGTTGTCCTTGGGCGGTCTTGTTGAGGCCTTCTTTCCTTCATGTTTTTTTTCAGCATGTTGTTGTATCTCTTTTTGGGGTAGAGTTTTTTCCTTCTAGGTTTTCTCTATTTCCCCATTTTACAGAGATTTCTTTGTTGTTGGGTACCTGATCAGGCCTTGTTGCCGGGACCCATTTTTCCTGCTTTCTTAGCTGTGCTAGGTTTGCTTCCTCCTAAGCTTTGCTTAAGGGGGGGTGTTAGAGTAATAGTTCATTTGCCTTTATAATTAAATCACTTTGGTTTAATTATGAATGCTAACTATTATTCTATTCACCTAAGCTTGTCATTTGTAGGTGCATAATAATTAATATGTTTATTAATTATTAAATGCACAAACCTAGCTTTCTCTGGCTTTAGGGTTTCTCACCTTATATGTCGCTTTTGTAATTATTGTAATTCACTTTTTTGGGAAATAATAATTTTGCTCTCACTCCGCTAAGATTTTCCAAACCCTTACTTCTGTCTCTTTGGTTTCTATTCAGCTTCAGGTATTTGCATGCAGGTGTTCTTGACGAGCTATGGATTTGCATTTGTCAAATCCTACAGTCATAAAGGTAATTTTCATAGTTCTAGAACTAAACTCAACTATTAGACAAAAGATTTTATTAATATAATGGAACACATTTAACATCACACAAGACTGATAAAATTGTGAATTTATTTTTAGCACATGACATAACAAGATCCTCATCAAATTTCAAGCTAAATACCACCATTTCATTTATTTAAATTTGAACATTTATTTTAGTAGCATAATCAATCCCAACTCATTCATAAATAGGATTTAGTGTTTACGTGTGTTGAATGTATTGTTTAACTCTTGTTTATTTTAAAGTTTAAAATGTTATTTTATCTTCCTTTTCATATTAATGAACTTGTTTGGTCTTAAACACCTACTTACCTCTTGGCCTTAAGGTTTTATATTTTATTTAATTTTTAGATCTGAAGCTTTCTAATTTTGAGATTTATATCAATGCATTCCTTATTATATCATATTTTATCCTTGTAGTGTTTGTGTATTGAGTTATTTCAATGTCTTGTCATCATCCTCCCTTTCCTTTGATAAGGATTCCTCATCTCAATCATCTTATGGCTCAAAATTTAGCTAATCATGAAAATTTTACGAGTATGATGGTTAAAATATCCTAATGAAGAAAATGATTTTGATCATGATGCACACTTGTAACAAATTGATAAGGATAATTTATTTTTTGTTGCATAATTACTTTCTCAAAAAATTATCAAGTCAACTAGCCTTGCTTCTCCTACACAATTGGTTTCAATGCTCTTCATAAGTTATTAATTGATAGACATTTTGGTCTAAAAATTCTCCAAAGGATTGGTGCTAAGGATAATTCTTCAAGTTCTTTGCATGGTGTATCTTCTCTCTCTATTACATGATTGTTCCTTTGTTATCATCCCTCTTACTTTTCATGTCTCTCATGCTATCCCTACTTGTATGGTATTTACCCATGTTACTTCTTCTAGTGATATGAATAGTTCTCACCCTACTATTTTCATGTTTTTATTGTAAGGCCCAACCATTTTGTGACCCTAGTTGCATTTTTTTGTTTATGCACTTGTAAAACTTTATGTTGTTTTTGGAATTTACATGTAAATTTCTACCTCTTAATACATGGATTTCAAGTTGATAATGGTAACCTAAACAAGTCTTTAATGTACAATTATTTAACTTACTTGAAAATGTTAATTATATTTTTATGAATATATTGAAAGAAATATGGATCTAGAGTTTTAACTTATATTAGTAGACGTGATTTTGATTTATTAACAAAGATCATATTATTGTTTTAATTTGAATAAAACATGATTATAAGCTAATGCTAATCCTAATTTGTATATTATAACCACATGAGACATTAATGTTATCTAGGCATGTTTTGATTGGATAGAATGTTAAATATATAAAAGGAAATACTAATTTAGATGTTTTTGATAAGGAAAAGAAAGTTTTGAAGGGATCCCTAAACCCTTTACAATGAGAGTAGGCTGCAAAAGTTAAAGCAACTACAACCACACAACCCCCAAAAGCAAAAAATAGCTATTACAAGAAGAATACTAACTTAGATGTTGAACTTAATTCAAAAGTTAATTTGTTTAAATTATTGAAATGTTATTAAATATAAAAATTATATTCTATAAAAATGTCATAGATATTATGAATTCTACAATGTTAAATAGTGAGATTTAATCTTAATAATTATTGTTGGTGTGAAAGGGGTGTTTTACCTAGCTAGTTCATCACCTAGGTCCTATTCACACTTGTTACTTAAGTTTACTTAGGGTACACATAGGATACTTATCAATTTATGTCTTAAGTCATAGGATTAATACACATGTCATAATCTTATGCAATTCTATGTCTCACCTTGGCCTATATTGTTGTAAGTATGGATGTGTTTGGTGGTGTTGTCATTAATGTTGTCATTGATGTCAAAATAGTTCAGGTTGATTGCAGATGGTACTTGTATAGTTGAGCTATTGTAGAAGTGCTTAGAGTACATGGAGCTATATTTATGAAGTTGTAGTTGTGCTTTTTCCAGGTGCTTTTGAGAAAATTTAAGAAATAATGAAGGCGGTGTTGAAGTGTGTGTTCTGAGTGTGCTCCAGTATTGTGCTCTGCATTTATTTTGTGTTGATCCTATGCCTGTGCGGATATGTAAGTGTGTTAATGAGCTTCAATGGATAATATATCTCGAGTTTTAGATTTTGGCTCGATGGAGAGTAAAAGATATGTTCACCGGTGTGTGAACTAGTTTGGCAAAACTATCTAGTTGTGGACTGGGAGAAATGTTTTGGCTCTGCAGTCTTCTGATATTTGGTTTCAGATCTTGCGGATCTGGGAGATGATTCTTTCTAATGGTTTATGTGTTCTAAAAAACTTGCTTGTAATTTGGCACTCCAGAAGATCTTCTCTAGAGCTCCTATGTTTTGTTGGTTGGTCTAGTTGGACAGTTGAAGAGTTTTCTATGAATGAAGTTTGTTGTAATTGTTGCGGATGTACCTGAGGTATTCTCAGAGATGGAATTTTTTTGGTGAAGTGTGTTGAATGATCCACATGTGATCATCTTGTTGGAGATGTGTGCACTTCAAAGATAATTGGTGTTTTCATTAGGTTTGGCCAACCTGGTGTCTACACATTACATTAAATGTTTGCATCAATTTGATGAAGTGTGTGATTGATCCAAGATGTTGTTTGGGTCCTAAATTAAATATGTAATTGGTCCTCTCTCATTCTTATCCACCACGGGAATGTTGAGTAACCAACCTAGTTTGAATTTTTATAACCGACCTTGGAGAATTTTTCTAGGGTTGAAGATGGTATAAAAGAACATCAAGCTGTAGTGAATTGGATATCCATCCATCCACGATTCGAACGAGTAAATGAAGTGTACAAAAAAGTGTGAACAACAGAGTGTCGAAGAGCGAATTGAGGAAACTATACTTTAAGGTGTTAGATTCCTAAAAGAAGTGAGCTGATGGTGTCTACAATCTTATGATCAAGTTGTGAATGTGTGGAACCCTAGTGGTGGATCTTCATTTATCTTTTCTTTCTCTGTAGGCATTGAGTCTCCTTCTAGATAGTGATTCCTTTGTTGGCAGTGAGCCTTTGTATTCGATATTGCATTATTACTATATTGTGAGTTAATCCTCACCATGGTTTTTCCCTCATTGGGTTTTCCACGTAAATCTGGTGACTTCGGTGTTTGATTTTTTTTATTTTCATTTCATGTTTACACTTAATAATAGATTGAAGTTAAAGTGAATAGATTAAGTTTAGAAGTAAAGTGATTTGATACAACTGATTCACCCCACCCTCTTAGTTGTATTGTGCATTTCAACAATTGGTATCAAAGCTTTGGTTCCTCGGTGAAAAGCTTAACCGCTTGAGGTAGATCAAATGGCGCACAAGTTGCAAATTCCTGTTTTTGATGGAGCTAATTACAATGACTAGAAAGAACAAATGAGAGGTTATTTGATTTCACTTGGTTTCAATACTTGGAAGGTTGTGGAGATAAAGTATGTTATACCAACTAGTGGTACTTCCTCTGCTGATGAGATTTCAGCTTATGAGGAGAATGAAAGGGCAAGGTATGCTATCTTCAATGCTCTATCTAAAACTGAAAGAACAAAAGGTATTTCTCTAGCTACTGCTCATGAAGTATGGGTAAAATTGAAAGACATTTATGAAGGGAATGATAGAGTAAAGTTGTCAAGGAAACTAACTTCCAAGCGAAAATTTGAGAACTTGAGAATGGAACACAAAGAAGATATTGCAAGCTATTATCAGAGAGTTGAACTTATAGCAACTTAAATCAAGAATCAAGGTGGCACCATGTCAGATGAAGATATAATTGAGAAGATTGTGATGAACCTACTAGACAATTACAATGAAAAATTATTTGCTCTTGAAGAATCATACGATCCAAAGAAATTTACTAAGGATCATCTATTTGGTGTCTTGACTACATTCAAGATGAGAAAATTTGCAAGAGAGAGGGAGAAGACTAAAACAACTTTTAAAGTAATGAAGTTAAGAGATGACTCAGATGGCTATGATTCAAAGAACTTGGAAGCAAATTTCACAAGGAGATTGAAGAAAGGTACTAGTAAATACAAAGGTAAGTTTCCTTTGAAGTGTTTCAATTATGGAAATATTGGTCATTATGCATCAAGATGTCCTAATAGAGCTACACACAAGAAGAACAAGGACAATAACAATAATCGCAAAGATAAAAAGGATAAGAAGTTCAAGAAATTGTATTATTTCAAAGAAGATGCAAGAATTTTTGATGATGAATCTTATGTTGAGGAGGATAAAGATGAATGTTTGTTTCTAGCCCTAGAAAATAAAGTTGTATCCACTAACCATGGAAGATATGCAAAGGAAACTGGTTCAAAGAGCAAGAAGGATGAAACAAAAGGTACTTTGGTAACTGCTTTTCATGCTAGAAAGGATGAAGAATTTTGGGTAATTGACAGTGGATGTTCAAATCATATGACTGGAGATAAGAGTAAGTTCACTAAACTTGAGAAGTATGATGGAGGAATAGTTATGTTTGGAGATGACTCTGGTGCTAAGATTGTTGGCAAAGGAACAATTAGTTTTGATGGAAAACATAATAGTAACGATGTTTATTATGTAAACGGTTTAAGGAATAATCTCTTAAGTGTTGGAAAAATGTGCAGCAAAGGTTTTAAGCTTGTGTTTCAAGAAAACACTTGTGAGATCAAAAAAGGACCTAGAATTGTGGTAGTAGTTGGAAGAAGAACTCATGGAAACATCTTTCAAATTAAGGGAGGTGATGGTCAGTGTTTTGTTTCTTATATTAATGAGAGTTAGCTCTAGAACTAGAGGATGCAACATGTGAATTTCAATAATATGATCAGGATTAATTCTAGGAATGTTGTCAAAGATCTGCCTAGAATCACTAAGCCTTCAAATTCAATTTGCAGAAGTTTCTAGTTGGGACAACAAACAAGAAATAGTTTTAAAGGAAAGGAACAATCATCTATCAGAATGCTGGAATTAATCCATACAGACCTCTGTAGTCCTATAAGAATAGGAAGCCTAAATGGTGACAGGTACTTTATGCTCTTGATTGATGATGACTCTAGGATGACTTGGGTTGCATTTCTTAGAGAAAAGGCTCAAAATCTTGATAGATTCAAGGTGTTTAAGGCAAGAGTAGAAAATGAGGCAAACCTGAAAATCAAATGCTTAAGGTCTAATAGAGGTGGAGAATTTACATTTGGTGAGTTTAATGCATTATGTGAAGAGCATGGCATAAAGAGACATTATTCTGCTCCTAGAACCCCTCAACATAATGGAGTTGTGGAAAGAGAGAACCAGACTGTTCAATAGGCTACTAGAACTATGATGAAAGAAGCAAATGTTCTTGATTTGTATTTGAGAGAAGCAATCCACATTGGTGTCTACATTCTTAACATAGTTCAGATCAGAGGTAACAACACTAAGACCCCTTATGAGTTATGGACTGGTAAGATTCCTATTGTTAAATACTTTAAAGTATTTGGAAGTATATGTTACATTAAAAGAGATGATGAAAATCTTGGAAATTTTGATGCTAGATGCAATGAAGGAATTTTTCTTAGATATTCAAATAACAAGGCATATAGATGTTTTAATAAGAGACTAAGGAAGATAATTGAAAGTGCTAATGTAAAGGTTGATGAAGCTATGTATAGACCAGTGGAAATAAATGAAGTTGAACTTGGCGATCCTATCTGTGGGAAATAAAAGAAGAAGAAAAGGAAGAGAAAGAACAAAGTGATGAAGAAGAAATTCTGGAACCTACACCTAAGACTCCTAAATATGTATAGAGAAATCATCCAGAGGAATAGATAATTGGGGACATAAGTGGAGTGAAGACAATAAGAAAAGTGGTTGAGGTAAACTTGTGTTTACTTTCTAAGATATAACCTAAGACTGTGAGTGAAGCATGTAATGATGAAATTTGGGTTAGAGCAATGAAAGAGGAACTACAGTAGATAGAGAAGAATGAGACATGGGAACTAGTCCCTAGACCTACAAACAAGAATGAAATTGGTTCAAAATGGGTATTCAGAAATAAGTTGAATGAAGATGGTGAAGTGGTAAGGAATAAAGCACGACTAGTATGCAAAGGATATTCACAAGTTGAAGGAATAGATTTTGAAGAAAATTTTGCACCTATAGCAAGAATGAAGGCCATTCAAATGTTCTTGGCATTTTAAACTCATAAAGACTTCAAAGTATATCAGATGGATGTCAAGTCTGGATTTTTGAATGAAGAATTGGAATAAGAAGTATATATGTAGCAACCAAAAGGTTTTCAACTGTTAGAAAAATTGGACATGGTTTGTAAGTTAAAGAAGGCATTATATGGACTTAAACAAGCTCCTAGAGCTTGGTATGCTAGATTGGATAGATACTTGACAAAGAAAGGATTCAACAAAGGGTCTATAGACAACAATCTTTACTTCAAGGTTGAGAAAAACAAGATGTTGATAGTTGTGGTATATGTTGATGGCATCATCTTTGGTGGAAATGAAGGTATGCATAAGAAATTTTTTGAAGAGATGCAAAAAGAATTTGAAATGTCTATGATTGGTGAATCAAATTTCTTCCTTGGAATTCAAGTAAATCAAACTAACAAAGGGATATTCATTTCACAATCCAAGTATGTTAAGGAATTGTTAAAGAAGTTTGGAATGGATGACTCCAAACTGGCCTGTACCCCTATAGTAACCGGATGCAAGTTGAGTAAGGATGATGAATCTACTAAAGTTGATCAGAGCATGTACAAATCCATGATTGGTGGATTGTTGTATCTTACTACTACTAGATCGGATAACATGCATGCAATATTTTTAGTTGCAAGATTTCAAGAAGAACCTAAGGAAGCACATGTTATAGCTGTGAAGAGGATATTTAGATATTTTAAAGGAACTCCAGACTACGGGCTATGGTATCTGAAGGATAATGATTTCACATTAAATGCCTTCATTGATGCAGATTGGGTTGGTTGTGTAGATGACCGAAAGAGTACAAGTGGTGGTGCATTATTCCTTGGAGGAAGATTAGTTTCATGGTTGAGCAAGAAACAAGATTTGGTTTCTTTATCCACTGCAAAATCAAAATATATTGCAGTAGCATCCTGCTATACAAAAGTACTTTGGATGAAGCAAACCTTGATGGACATAGGTGTGGTGAGTGATGAACCTATCTCTATATTTTGTGACAATACAAGTGCTATAAACATTTTGAAGAATCTTGTGATGCGTTCTAGAATAAAGCACATGTCTATCAAGTATCACTTCTTGAGGGAGAAGGTATTGCAGAATGAAGTTAGACTTGAATATGTACCTACCAAGGAAAAAATCGCCAACATATTCACTAAGTCCCTTCCGAAGGATACCTTTGAGTATCTCAGAGGGAAGTTAGGGGTTACTACAATTCCTTCATTGAACTAAGTGCACATGGAGGTGCATCAGTCCAGTGGATTCATAGACTTTTTTGATTTGGACTGGTGATTGAGGTCTACTCCTTAGGGGGAGTAGAGAAGTGCATTGTTGCAGTATGTGATGTGGGTGTAGTCCTAAGGGGGAGTGAACAAAGCTTTATATGGAAAGAATTTCCTTTACCATTGATGTCAAAGGGGGAGAGAGAATCATGTGAAAATTTTATGCTTGTGCAGTTTGTCACTTTTGAAGGTCATGCATGCTGTCCTTGATGGTTTTTCACATCATATGTTTCCATCAATGACAAAGGGGGAGATTGTTGTAAGTATGGATGTGTTTGGTGGTGTTGTCATTAATTTTTTCATTGATTTCAAAAAAATTCAGATTGATTGCAAATGGTACTTGTATAGTTGAGATATTGTATAAGTTCTTAGATTACATGGAGCTATATTTATGAAGTTGTAGTTGTGGTTTTGCCAAGTGATTTTGAGAAAATTTAAGAAATAATGAAGGTAGTATTGAAGTGTGTTTTGAGTCTACTACGGTATTGTGATTTGTATTTCTTTCGTGTTGATACTATGCATGTGCAGATTTGTAAGTGTGTTCATGAGCTTCAATGGATAATATATCCTGAGTTTTAGCTTCTGGTTTGATGGAGAGTAAAAGATATGTTCATCGGTGTGTGAACTGGTTTGGAAAAATTATCTGATTGTGGACTGGGAGAATTTTTTTGGCTCCACAGTCTTCTGATATTTGGTTTCAGATCTTTTGGATCTAGGAGATGATTATTTTTTATGGTTTTTTCGTTCTGACAAACTTGCTTGTGATTTGGCATTGCGAAATACCTGCTCCAGAGCTCTTGTATTTTATTGGTTGGTTTGGTTGGACTGTTGAAGACTTTTCTGTGAATGAAGTTTGTTGTAATTGTTGTATATGTACTTGAGGTATTCTTAGAGATGGAAATGTCTGGTGAAGTGTGTTGAATGATCCACGTGTGATCATCTTGCTTGAGATGCATGTACTTCAAAGATCATTGGTGTTTTCATTAGGTTTGGCCGACCTGGTGTCTACACGTTACATTGAGTTTTTGCATCAATTTGAGGAAGTGTGTGATTGATCCAAGATGTTGTTTGGGTCCTAAATTAAAAATGTAATTGGTCCTCTCTCATTATTATCCACCGGGGGAATGTTGAGTAGCCGACCTAGTTTGAATTTGTAAATGAAATCGTATAGCCGACCTTGGAGAATGTTTTTAGGGTTGAAGATGGTATAAAAGAAGATCAAGTTGTAGCAAATTGGATATCCATCTATCCACGATTCGAGCAAGTAAGTGAAGTGTGTGAACAAGTGTGAAAAGAAGAGCATGGAAGAGCGAATTGAGGCAATAGTGCTTTAAGGTGTTAGATTCCTGAAAGCAGTGAGCTGATGGTGTCTACAATCTTCTGATCAAGTTACAAATGTGTGGAACCCTAGTGGTGGATCTTGATTTATCTTTTTTTTTTTTTTAGGAAGTGAGCCTCCTTCTGGAAAATGAGTCCTTTGTTGGCAGTGAGCTCTTTGGCAGTGAGCCTTTGTATCTGGTATTGCATTACTAATATATTGTGAGTTAATCCTCACCGTATTTTTTCCCTCATTGGGTTTTCCACGTAAATCTTGTGTCTCTGGTGTTTGTTTTCTATTATTTTCATTTCATGTTTACACTTAATAACAGATTGAAGTTAAAGTGAAAAGATTAAGTTAGAAGTAAAGTGATTTAATACAACTGATTCACCCCCACTCTCAATTGTCTTGTGCATTTCAACATATATAACCAAAGGGTCCCCTTTGCAATATTTTTTTTTTTATCATTGTATATTTTCATCCTTTGATAGAATAATAGTATTCTCTCATAGTTGATCTCTCTTGTGCTTTCATAGAACTTTCTAGATCTTGGGTGGCTACAATATTCAACAAAATATTTCATAGTATAGATAATTATATACTAAATCTAAAAATTACTAGGTCATTTTTGTACGAAGGGGTCAAATCAGTTCTAGCCTAGATACAATGATAGCCAACACATCTAAACTAAAAACCCAATCTCAAACAAAGGAATACAAACAATGAGAGTGTGATATAAGAGGGGTTCACTGTACATGGGTCTCTTTAATTCTCAAGAGATCACTAGGGAATGAACTGCCCTTATACACCTCAACTTGAACAAATAGATAAGCTATAAAGGAAGACAAAAAAGTTATCTCAGACCCCGAGAGAGAAAGACTTCAAGATTTATACCTCTAGAAGGAGAGCTCTTGGCCAAAGGACATCAACACAGTTTTAGGATCCTAGTGCGGTGTGCTATCGTCTAAAAGACACGCTGGTGTGTAAGCTACGAGGAGCTCTGGAGCTCAAGTGGGAAAAACTAAATCTCACCTCTAAACTCGAGTCAAGGCATGTTAGGCTGAGTAATCAAACAGAAAGTTAGAATCTAAGGAAAAACTCAAAGAGGAGCCTGAAGGGAGATTATCTTTTACCGTGCTTTCAAATCACTTCTCTAAACTTCACTTCATAACCTGCACACAAAAGATCAGGAGGAAAAGGTTGGGGGGCTGTATAGGTGTTTTCCTTAGTCAAACCCCATTTTGGTGTTCCCACCTCCATGAAAAATCAGGTTTGGAAGAGAGTGCAAATGAAGTAAATAAAGCATGTGGTGAAAGAAAAATCGCTTTGGAGTAGAGCCCGAACCACAAAGTAGTAAATAAACAAGCAAGAAAGAGTGATTGGGAGAGAGAGAGTTACCCATGGGTCAAGACCCTCTCCGGAGCACACAGGTGCACCGCTATTTGTTTGTTCGAGAGCTATAGCTGTTGGAGGGACCTCAGTTCGACATGGCGTCACCTATAGAAGTGTTGCTATTCAAGGATTGAGCTTACCAAAGACTAGAGCAAGTAGTAGCAGTGCTTCAACTGATAGCTTCCCACCCCAAAATGAAAGCCAAGAGGGGGTTTTCATGCATGCAAGGGTGGCACAAAGCCATTACATCCGAAACCTAACTACTAGGATGCTAGCGTGCCGCGTAGGTGTCCAAAGCCAAGATTTTCAAGAAATGCCTTGTTAGGCTTCTGCCGTTTCACGATGTGTTTGCATGGAATCAAAATGGCAAAATTTTGACTCATGGGATTTTTCCATTAATGTTTTTAAGGTGTCATAAATGCTAGGGAAGATGCAAAAATGTGGAATTTCCCTTGGGTGCAATTCTGTGACATTACAAAGAGATAAACTAAATGCATTCAAAATAGACACTTCCCATTATAGTTGCTTCACTTCCCTTGTCTCTCCTATTTCTTCTTATGCCAATATTTTCCTCATATTTGTTGTTGAATTTGTGTAAATACCTGCAAATAGGAAACAAGAAAGTTGGAGATAATGGTTGCTAAGGTCAAAATGGAGGAGAATGGTTCGTTTTATAGACAACCATTCGAACAGACGACCGAGATTGATCTTCTAGAAAGATTCAAAGATCAACAAATGAGGATTCATGAGAGGGAGGTTACGAAATAGATGGCCAAGATTGATCTTCTAGAAAGATGCCAAGATCAACAGTGAGGGATTAATGCACCAAAAAGAGGTGGGCAATGAAGGCTATGACGCCGACAACTATGATAGAAATGAAGGCTTATGATAGAGATGAATATGACAAAAATAAAGGCCATGAAGAGGGCATCTTTGACCAGAAGGAAGGGATAAATAATTTTATTAAAATTATTTATTCGAAAATGGAGAAAATGGACATGTGGAAATAAATAATTTATTCGAATTAATTATTTGGAGAAAATAAAAATGATCATTTAATTAAATCAATCAATTTAATTAAATAGGAGGGATGAAAATTAATTTGAATTAAATATTTAATGGGGAGAGAAATGACACATAATTAAATAATCTTGATAATTATTTAATTATGGAAGGATGAAAAGGTCAATGTATAAACAAATACTTATTATTATTTGACTATAGACGAGTGATAAAAGATAAATAATTAAATAAATAGTAATTTATTTAATTATTGAAGAAAGGGAATGTTAGTGACACAATTAATGTATTTTAATTGATCAGGATAGAATAAAGATTAGAAAATGAATTAATTAAATAATTAAAATGTTGCTCGTAGACCTAGGACATTTTTAAGTGTCTACATTTTGCCCCTCTTTGACATAATGTGATGTGAGCATTGCGTCAAAGAATGAAAATGAAAATCAGGTTCAAATCATGCCCCATCATGCCTTGATGGAAACAAGGTATACGTATGCCCCCTTTGGAAAATTTGACAAATTTTCAAAAAGTTTTAAAATATTTGGAAAATTATCCCGATAAGACAAAGGGATGGACAGGAATTTGATGGTGAAGACGAAATCGAGTTTCAAGATCGATAAAGGGGTCAAATTTGAGGTCAAGGGCTTCAAAAGGTGCAACTAGTAGGCAAGGTAGGTCAAAAACCCTAATTTTGAACCTATAAATGGCAATTTTAGTTTTAAAAAGGGTCATTTTCACATTCCAAATTTAGAAATTTTGAGAGCTTAGTGTGATTAGGCAGCGAGAATGTCACCTATTCCAGAGGCCACTCACCATGCGTATCGGATCCACAACTACCGTTGACTTGAGGGAGTGCCCCCCGGTATGTACTACTAGCCCAACTTTTATTTTTTTCATTTTACGTGCATTTAGCTTAAGAAACAATTTAGCAGGAAATTGCATTGCAAAATTTTGTGACACAATTGAATTCGCATTTGATGCATTCGATAAGCAGTTCACTGCAATTGTTTCAGCGCGACACAATTACATTAGGTTAGGGGTAGAAGCATTTGCGAGGTGACACATAAATTTGTGACACAATTGACTTTTCGAGCCGCATATGTGGTCATGAAGGATGCAAATGCCTGGGTGTGACACATGTGGTGTACAAAGTGACACATGTGTTAGGTGAGTGAGGCAATTGCAGTTGCGAGCCAATTATGAAAATGTATGATGCATTAGTTAAAATTGCAATGCAATTGACTGGTTAAAAATTTTCCCTAGAATAGGAAATTTTGACTTGGTCAAATTAGGTTTCGTCAGTCAATTGAAGGTCTAGGATTGAAATTATTGGTTGCATGGTGATTTCAGGGGCACCTACCTTCGATTTATACTTGTGATTCAAGACTAGATGTGTTTCAAATGCAAGATCAGTTGGGCGAGGAGGAGCGACATGCACTTTTGGACTTAGGTTTATTCTATGTGACCTATATGCCCGTGATTAGGGCAAATAGGGGGATGCTGACAACACTAGTAGAGCGGTGGCACTTGGAGATGAGAAAATTCCATTTTCCAATAGGGGAGGTGATGGTCACCCCAGAGGATGTATACAGGATATTGAGGCTACCCATTGGTGGTGACCAGGTACGATATGATCCAACATGGGGGTTGTAGACATTGTATGATTATTATGAGACCGATGATGATGTCGAGCTCGAGATCCAAGGGTATGAGATCTAGTGGGAGACTTTGGCAGAGACCTCTGACTTATTCGACTGTGTTTTATGTGCGTTGATAGTAGGAGTGATGATTCCTAATCGCAGGGGGCATGATTTTTGAGTGGGATGGGGAGAGGGGCTCAGATCGATGGTTGATTTAGGGACCATCTATGTGTTGGGACCATGTCTGTTGGGCATGCTTTATTTTTAGCTACATGATATTTCCTATAGAGGAGGACAAATTTTGAGGTGTGGAGTGACATTGTTGACAGTTTAGGCATGGGAGCACATAGCAGTGTTCCATCCACTAGTGGTTCAGTAGGCGGTGGGAAATGCGCCATATGCTTATATTTATTAGGGAGCATTAAATCAGAGACATGTTGGAGATGTGGGTTTAGTGGAGTCATGATCTAGAAACATTGGTGAGTTTCATTTGGAGACCATACAGGACCTTCCAGTTATGGATAGATGAGGATGACCATATTCCTTGGTGTTGACATCTCAGGTATCTGATCGGGCTGACAGTGCAACCACAAAACATTATTGAAATGTACTTGCTACTTGCTAGAGAGGGTCAGGTGATAGTTTGGTGAGAGATAGGGGGTCCCAGTTGGCACAACAGAGTATGGTCGGTCGTCATAGGAGGTGCATCCTTGGGGTCCACAGATTGTGATTACTACAACTAAGTAGGAGATAGATGCCATGCAAGCATTAGATTGAGAGTGGCGAGGTGGGGAGGTAGATGCAAGGACCATACCAAAGTATGATGCCTAGTGGTTAGTACATAGACCCATTCCACTCACAGATCTATAGTAGTTAGTTCCAGTAGAGCATAGATTCAAGGGTGTGAGAGGTTGACGGGGAGGCAGAGATGGGAGGGATGGAGGAGATAGAGGATAGGGGGTGGATGAGGACGAGGGGATGATGGGGGTGATGGATGAGGGGGAAAAGGAGGAGGAAACTGTCATATGCAAAGGAGGGATGGAGGGTGATGGGAGGCTAGACAACTTCCACTAATCCGAGAGGAGGAGGAGATGAGGGAGGATCAACTAGAGGTTAGGGTGGTAGCAAAGGTGTTAGCACATGTAGGGGCATAGCATGCAGAGGTGGCACCTCAAGTGTAAATTAGCATGCAAAGGTGGTGCAGACGGAGGTAATGGAGGTTGAGGCCAGGGGAGGGGGTGTACATGGGATGTCGGGAGTGGAGAGGAGGAGGTTGAGATGGATGAGGCAGAGCGGATCCTCCAAAGAGGATCATCATGGAAGATGTGGGGGAGGAGGGCTGAGTAGATGATGGGATTTCTGAGCAAAGGATAGCCACAATACAAGCGCATGTATAGGCATTGGAGGGGGAGTTGAGGATAGTTACAACTGTGAGAGATGACCTTAAGGCCAAGAGGGATTCATTTCAGGTGGAGAGGTATCTAACAGTCATTAGTTGGAAGCAGATCGACCAATGGATGATTGATTTCATAGCTACATGTAGTGGGTTAGTGGTCGAGGTTGCACAAGAGTATGCCAGGGTGAGCAGGGCTAGTCAATATTACAAGGACTTATATGAGAGATTGGTACTGCCTAAGAGGAGAGAGCCCTCATTCTCTGAGATTGATAGTGGTTCATGGGATAGGTCATGTAGTAGGACCCACAACAAACAGACATAGAGTAGGTCTGAGGGTGAGACTTTGAATGCTAGATGGGACACTCCATATGACATGCCTCCTACCACAAAGCACAAACCCAAAGATGCACCACACAGGGAGGATGCCGCATGGATAGGAGATCAGGGCAATTCAGGATAACTCATCTTGTTTTTTATGCTTTACATGTGTTAGACACTGATATTTTATTATCGAGCTTGTGAGATCCACTTTTATTGGACACGTATTGATATTATACCTATGAGACATTATTTTTTGAGCGATATATATGATATGATTTTGGTGGTGGTTGATGATATGCATTGTGATATGTTATGTATTTATGATTATATGCTATGTGATGGATACTCATGTTATGACTATGGTGTTTGTTGATGCATTTTATATGATGATGATCTACGATGTTTTATGATCATGTTTTATGATTATGTTTATGCTTTGTTCATGCTTTGTTGATATGCCATATGGATGACCTAATGTTTATTAAATGTAGATGATGTGATACATTTATGGTTTATAGATAATTTTATTATTCTATGTGTGGATACTTTTATTATGCGATGTGATGGAAATGATGATATGATATGGAAATGTATTGATGTAATGCAATGTTAATGTTATGAGATGGTTATATGATAATGCAAAATGTTTGATGGGAATATGTAATGTGAATGCAAAATATGATACTTAATGTGACATGTTATAATATTATTATTAATGTGATGCAATATGTGTAAAATTCAATGCAATGTAATGAGAAGATGCTTATGTGACAATGCCGAATGTCATGATGGATAATGTCTAATATGAATGTAAGGGATATGATATGCCATTTTGCTATTGATATGATATTGTATGGGATGCAACGTTATGGGAACTTCCATGCCATATGATATAATGGATTGTGATAAAAAATGCAATACTAATATGATAAGGTACTAATGGTGATGCTAGTATGATGATGAATGCTATATGAATGAATTTTATGTTTTATTTATTTTATTATTCAAATATATGTGCAATCTAACATGGATATGCATGCAGGATTTTTTGTGTGTCATAAGACTTGGTCAAGATGCAAATGGAAGAAATGTGAGCATGGAAGAGAATGGATGTTAGCATGAAAAAGGAAAGGAAGATGGAGATAGAAAGTTAAACAAGAGATGATAAGAGACCAACCTTCGTACTTCCATTTTTATATTTATCATCATTGGGTGCAAAAGGTATTGCAAATGGAACATAAACACCAAGGTGTGTAAGGTGATCAATTGTGAGAGGCAAGAAAGAAAAAGACAAATCCAAAAGACAAGGAATTCCCCAGCTCATACAAAGGATTCAATTATCCCAGTCTTTTTTCCAAGACAAACCAAAGGTAGCAAACAAAGAAAAGAGGCTATGATCCATCATCATCCTTGTAAATCGATTAATAGGAAATCCTTGAGGAGGAGACAGTGTTTGCCAATAATATTGATAAGATTGTTTGATATGATTGATTAGGTTGACCAAGATGACCATGATTTTATTTGATAAATTTGATAAGGATTAATTGATAAGTTGAAAAAGGTTGAAAATTTGATTTGATTGACCATGTCTAGCTTTAGGAAGGACACATCTTGATGAAGGCAAGATGATAAGATTGAGTGATTTGATAAAGATTGGTTAACAAAGTTGATTGATTGCGCTTGATTTCAAGAAAGACATGTCCTGATTAAAGAAATATTGATTTATTTTTTGACATTGATTGATATGACCAAGTGATGTGGTGATACCCAATTTTAGGAAAGACATATCCTGTTTAAGGTGAGGGACACATTTGATAAAGTTGACCAATCAATCAATCAATCAGTCTTTATCAAATCACTCAATCTTATCATCTTGCCTTCATAAAGTTGATAATGTCAAACAATTAATCAATCTTGGCTTAATCAGGATGTGTCTTTCTTGAAATCAAGTGCAATCAATCAACTTTGTCAACCAATCTTTATCAAATCACTAAATATTATCATCTTATAATACTTTTTTTGGATTTTGATGGTTTCTGATTTTTTTGGATTTTTTAGGACATTTTATGATTTTAATGGATTTTGAAAGTTAAAAAGGTTGATACCATGTGTTATTTCCCATGAGGATGTAATTCTAAGAATTTCCCCCAGTTAGGTATAGGACCAATTTACTATGCGCAAGGGGTAGCGACGAATGCTAAGGGTGATCAGGAAAATGAAAAAGACTAAATGTCAGTGGTTCCTAGGCCATGGTAGAATGATGAAGCTTTATTGTGGATGAGCGACATGTGTGAATCGATGAGTGGAAAGGGAAAAGGACTAATTGGAGTGATAGTAGATGGATGAGCATAGACTTACTACACATGGCACATGTTGACTATTTACCAGGTTTTCACTTTTGGATGAATTAAATTTCTCTTTACTTTTTTTTTGATTTTTTGATTTTTTGATTTTTTTTTTGTCACCAAGACGCCTGTTTTCTAGGGTTTCATTAGGGTGACTATTTTTTTGATTTTTTTTTGTATTTTTGACTTTTTAAGGGATACTCTGAGAATCAAGTATAATACTTGCAAAGGTGCATGATGTTGATGGGTTTGGGCAACGATTCTCCTTAAGGAGTAGAAAGTTGATAAGCACTAGATACATACGCTGTTGTGACAATATATAAACCCAACCAATTAGGTTCAAACTTCTCGGGTTTTTCTCATTCTGCTTGATTCTTTGGATTTTCCTTTAGGACTAAGTCACCAATGTCAAAACCTCTAGGGCGAACCTTCTTATTGTAATTGTGTCGAAGGCAATTCTGATATGCTTGCAAACAGTGTCAAAGCATTATGTATCTTTTCACCCAATAACTCTAGCTCTTGTAGATGGGATACATAGTATTCTTCTTGATCAATCAAGCCTTGCATAGAGACTCGTAGGGATGGTAACTTGAAATCTATAGGACATATTGCTTCAAATCCATAGATAAGGGAATATGGTGTGGCTCCTATAGGAGTACGAATACTAGTGCGATAAACCCATAAAGTAGGATTAAGTTGTAGGTACCAGTCACAACCAACATCATTGACAGTCTTCTTTAAGATTTTTAGGATTAAGTTGTAGGTGCCAGTCACAACCAACATCATTGATAGTCTTCTTTAAGATTGTTAGGATAGTCTTGTTAGTCATTACCTTGGGGGTAATATGGAGTAGAAAAATGCTGTTGGATATGGAATCTTTCACAAAGCTCACAAACATCCTAGTTCTTAAAAGGATGACCATTAAATGTAATGATGCACTGTGGGATATACCATAATGGAAAATGATGTAATTCAAGATGAATTTGGCTATTTACTTTCCAGTGATGTAAGTCAATGGGATGAATTCAATCCATTTTTTAAAGTACTTAGTAGCGACAAAGATAATGTTATGTCCATTGTGTTGGTGTTTTTTCTAGCTAATCTTTGAAACTCTCTAAGAGGTAGCCAATATCTATGTTCAATAATTAACAAAGTTAGTGGCCAATTGATAGGTAAATATTTTCAAGGATTTACCCCTACTCTTTAGGCCCTGTGAGACCAAAGAGGGTGTTCCTTATTGTGTTTATATGATGTTTCCTACCTCAAGAATACTTCAATACACAGATCTGTTTCTACTAAGTGAAAATAGACATTATTCACTGAAGGCTTGGTAGACCTTTGAGTAAATAACCACATATTTTCTAGGAATACAAGCATTATACGAGATTTTCATCTCAAAATAGATAGAATTTGAATTATATAATGTTCTAACCTTGAATCCATATGTAGGGGCTTTATGATTTTAATTATTTAAAAGAACCCTAAATGAACTAGCCAGTTCCTCATCAAATTGGGCAAGATTCACATATAAAATATTTAGTCATACATAAAATTTAACCCTGATATCAGTGACAGATTCTAACAATGCATTACATCCTAAGACTTGTTGATGGTGAAAATGACACAAACAAAGTTAAAACAAAATATTTCTACTCTATTTCTCCTGAAAAAGAAAGACAACATATAGTAGCCTAACTCCCAAGGTCTTGGTAGTTGGTTCTGAACTGTCTGGTGTCACTCAATCAGTTCATGCAACTGTAATATTCAAGGGGCCTATTCTGGTAACAAAAGATTCAATCAATGACTCATTTTACTGAATTGTTTTAGTAAATCAATGGGGTTTCAAACTAAAGAAAAAGATGGATCATAGGGTAAACCAGTAAAAATGAACAAAACTTATCTAGCATCCGAACATATATCTTCAACAATGAATGTTTTTCCAATCAGATCAAGAAAACCATAAGATGACACAATCTATAGAATAATCTATACCATTGCATACATTTTAGGTGCTTAATTAACTTCACAATTACACATCACAAATACTTCAAGGATTTCAAAACAACACACATTCATTCATCATCAAGATTATAGATCAACAGACTTCAATAAATTTAATTCAATGATAATCTAACAAGATAATCCTTAAATCTGGTTTCTTCTAATGACTTTCATCACATAAGAAACTAGCATGCTTTAGCACAATCACTAGCATTAAGATAGATTATAACTTATCAGCCTTATCAAATAAAAAAAACAACTCAATTCTAACACCACATTGCGTAAACTTGTAATTTTATTAACTATAAAGTATCTAGTAACAATGTATCTCAGTAATCACTACAAATTTCTATCTCCTAATCTCAGCTAAGCCATTTCTATTCTCAATTAGCCATCCCTTACAATATGATACCCACAGGGTATTTGTAGATATACAAAAATTTGAACTCTACTTCTATCTTAGGTCATCCACCTTTTTAGGAACTAAAATTCTCTTGGAAACTTAGACCAATTTGATCTTGAGTTCTTACATTAGACATTCAGTTAGACTAGAGAATTAAAAAATAGAAGAGAAAAAGAAGTCATGCACTCCAAAACTATTAGTGATGTATGCAACATGCAAAGAAGAAGAAAGTCATGCATGCAAGAGATTTATGCATGTGAAACTGGATCTGCAATGAACTCATCATAACTAGTGAAGACTTGCTATAACACATCTAATTCTGGCCCATCAACCCAACTATCTTCAAATTTGATTCGCTCCAACTCTATTGTAGCAAACCCTTTCATATATTTTATCTTTACCAATTCTCTTCTTGCAACTTTTATTTCTTCCTTGACATCCATCAGCCGATCTATCATCAAAAATTCTCCATCATCTCCTTTCTGCATGAATTCTCTAAATCTTTCATCCCATTTCTCTTTGATATGACTCAATGACATGCCTTCCTTTGTTAATACATTTACATCCACAATAATAGCAATGGCTGCTTCTAGCTCCTCAAATTGTTCAGCCAGATTATTAACAACATCTTGGACCTCTCTCTTATGTTTACACAAGAAATTTGTCCTGAATCAGAGTATACAAGAGGTCTTCTGCACAAAATCCTTATTATCCTCCTCAAGTATTGATTGTTCAAGAAGAGTAGTTAAAGGCAATGCACCAACCTTTTCTAATTTGTGACTATACTCTTTATACTCCTCTTCTTGTTTCTCCGATGCTTCAATATATTGCTGCATTTCTCCTATTAACTCTTATGTCCCTTTAATAACCTCAAAACCTTCAACCAAAAATTCACCTACTTCCTGATTCAACATGTCTAGCCATCTGTCTCCCAGCTCCGCTTTGCCCCTTACCTGCACCAAATCATCTACCTCCTTTTTGCTTAACAAAATAGGAGTCTCAATGGCCATTACCTGTTGTGATCTCGAAGAGGAAAAACTTTTCAAAAATGAATGTAATTGATCCAACTGAGCCTTAAGCTCATCTTTTTTCTATTTATCTTTTATCATTCTTGACTTGGTTGTTGAAGCCACTACATCAATTAGGTTCATTTGTTGATTACTAGTGGGCCTTCCCAAGTTGATAGTACTCAACTGATAATTTGTTAACTGCATGTCCCCTACCTCCTTTTCTGTCATTGGCATGGCACACTCAACAACAATCTCCCCTTTTTCCATGAGTCTTGTAGAGTGTAGGATCTTGGCCTTCTTTTTAGGCCTCTCTTGTTTGATCTCCTTCATCATATCCTCCCAATTGAGAGGTTGTGAAGGTGTTACTGCCCTTTTTTGCAGGTCCAGTTTTAGCCAAGTGGGAGCACATGGAGCAGTAGTCATCATAGAGGAAGAAGAAATAATGGTAGAAGGTGGCTGCATATTCACTTGGGGTTGAGAGTCAACCCTTGATTTCTCTTGTTGTTCTTGCACTATATGCATCTACACAAGCCTTTCAGCCTCTTCCCTATCTTTCTGTCCTTGTATCTTTTTATCTTCTTCTTCCTTCTTCAACCTCTCTTCCTCCAATCGATCTCTCTCCACTTTTTCCCTTTCTATTCTTTCCTTTTCCAATCTATCCTTCTCTAGAGCTTCCTTTTCTTGTTTCTCTTTTTCTAAAGCCTCTAGTCTTTCTTTCTTTAGCCTTTCCACCTCTAAAGCCTTAATTTTTTCTGCCTTTGCTTCCTCTTCTTGCTGCTTCCTAACCAGCTCTTCCGCATCCTTTTCCTTTCTTAACCTTTCTACTCCTTCTTCTTTTTGGCGAGCTTCCTCTACAAGTTTTAACTTAGCAACCAAGATTTATTTCTCCCTTCGATTTCTTGCCCTCTCTTCTTCAAGGTCATGAATCTTTTTTTTTAGTTCTAGCTTGTCATTCTCTTCCTTAACCTTGAGCTCATGTTCTTGTTGCATTTTCTATCTCTCTACTTCATCAACTGCTGCCTTAGCTTCAATTTATTTGGATTTTAATTGTTGCTGGTGCAGTATATCATCAACTTGTGCCTTGGCATCAATTTCCTTTTGTTTCCCTAAGACTGTAGCCCTTGCATCAGAATCCTTTTTCACCTCTTCAAACAACTTCCATTGATCCTCTGGTGTCAAAACCTATTCAGTATCCTCCTGTAGAGGCATGTTTTCTTGCATATCTTTTTCTGACTCAGTCTTATTTGAATTTGTCCCAACATTATGAATTTCCTTTTCTACTTCTTTGCCCCTTCCAGCCTTAGCCATACTATGAAGAGCTCCCTTTTGAAATTCTCCTTTCTGCTTCTTTGCCAGTGGGACTTGTGCGAATGATTTGCCTAATGTATGTGTTGAAATAGTTGATCCCTTTGAACATCCCCTTCTTGTGTTTCCTCTTCATCATCTATCACCTCAAGTTCTATCTCTTCGATGTCTAGGGGAAAGAACTCCAATGGCTCTTTAGGAGGTGTCTTTCTTTTGATCCTTTTGTATCCCTTACCCTTTTTAGGGGCTGGTCCTTGAGGTACTTTGGTTCTTAACACCAACCAGTTAACACTTTGATCCAAGACTGTCCTTCCAATCTGCTTAATCTCAATGGTTTCTTCAGCATCCCAGTCAATTGGATCCAGGCTCTTGGTGCCAATGTTCAAAGCTTCATAGGATGGATCCAATACAATTCCATCATCCACCAATGTGTTAGGAATGTTATCTTTAACACCAAGCTCTGGCATGAGTGAAACAGACAATCTTTCATAATTCTTCTTTCTTAAATCATATTCATCTTGTTGGTCACTCCAGAAGTCTTCTAATAGATTAAAATGCTTGTCAAATACCGAAGGTAACAAAGCATACATATTACCCTTTGGATCAAAGTTCCTATAGGTTGTGTATAAACCTAACTTCAATTATATCAATTCACTATAGACCACCTTTGCTCCTACCAAGTGTTGATAGCGATACTCACCCAACTTCATGGGGAACTTGTGACATCCTATTTTATGCTTTATTCCAAACCGAGCATTAACTCCAAGAACTTGATATACAAACTCCATCAACACTATCCTGTTATTGCAGCACCTTGGAAGCATATGTGGATGGCCTTCAAAACTAGCTAAACTGAAATATGTAAATTTGGGGTATTGAATGTACCGACATCCCCATTCAACTATGAATACCATGGCTTCTTGACTCAACCTATACACTGCATCTCCATTCAATTAGTTGATGACTACATATATGAATGCATCATTGACTCTCCTGAAATGAGTCTCAGAAACTTGTAAAGACAACCGGTCATAGTGCTCCCACACTTTCTTTTATCCATCCAATGCTCCCATTAATCCCACTTTGTTTAAAACTGGGAATATACCCAACCTTACTGCTACATACACAATATAAGAGGTCATAAAGAAAAATTTAGTCTACCTGATGTTAGTCAGTTGATCATGAATAGGACTTGACACAATCATTGGCCAATCAAACTGTTGGGCTCCATTTAAGATTGTCTAGATGAAAGGAAACATCCACTCCTTGAACCAAATTGTATCTCTCTTCCCAAAAACTCTAGACAAGATCATGATTATATTTGATACCTCTTTGTAGAAATCTACCCTTTATGGCTGGTCTACAAGTTTGCTTAAAGATTTATTTTCTGTCTTCAACCACTTTTTGTTCAAATGAGACTTATTGGAGTCCTTATACTGACTATATTTCTCCAAGGCCTCTGCCTCATCCAACTGCACCAATTTCTTAGGATCCGGGACATTGAATATACTTTGCAATGCTTGAGGAGTAAGATCAATGATCACATTATTTTGGGAATCCATGCACTGTTTGGTAATAGGATTGTAGGCACTAGTTGCTGTTAAGATCAATTCTGAGCATTGGATTGACAAAGGAAACAAAGTGATATGAGCCAAACCATACTCAACAATCCTCTTCATTCTAGGTGTTGCATCCTCATTGAATGTTTCAGCATATGCCTCCTCAAAGTTGTACTAGCCCAAGTTTGTATCAGTGATGTCTGACCACTCAGAATCCACTTTGCTAACTTTGATAACAGGACTCCTATGATTATACCTCAAGGTATAAAGCAATTGTTCAGGCTTGATTTTCTTTGGTTTAGGCATTGCCTTTGATGTCCCTACAGGTCGGTTCCTTTGAGAATCTTCGCTTGATGTTTCGAACATCTTCTTAGATTTCCTGCAGCAAAATTTCTAGTTAGATCCTTGAATAAATATCTCAAAAATATATCTTTAAAATCATACCTTTCCAACACACATCGGAGGTGAAACCAAGCAGAAACATATTCTAAACAATCTCTTTTAACATACTATCGGGATCGGAGTCGAAACTGGAATGGTAACTCTATTGACAAGAGGTGGGCTCGAAGTTGGAACTGGAATGATGACCAGAACTGGAACCGGAATGGAAACTGATTCAGTTTCCTTCAGATTTTTTGTTCTCATAATCGGGTTCGGTTTCGCTCCCGCTTCTGCCAAGTAAACATTTTTATAAAATAAAGCTCCTTACTATAAGCAGAGTCGGAGCCGGGATGAAAGATGGAACTGACACTAAGCATAAAAACACATCCAAAACTCCAAATCAATTTTGATCTCGATTCCGGCTATATCGATCATGACATCATCCAAGACTTAATCAATTGAATGCAGAACTTCATGGTTAAAACTAAGGTCATATTCAAATTAAAAGAGGCTTTAAAAAGACTATACTCATATGACCATGGGGAACGACTGTATCCTAGGCCATCATATTTTAATCTTTTAAATGTGATCACAAAAACACATGAAACCTGAACCTTGAAAACACGACAGGAAAGCTAGGGCACAATTTAACCCTCCATATTTTAAGCTAACGAATGTGCAAATGAAAACTTGAGTAAAACAACAGATCGTAATAAACCCTAAACTACTGTAAAACATGAATTTAACCTACTTCACTGCAAATCCCTAATCCAACTAACACCATTTAAAAACCTCAATTAATCTAACTTACTGCAAATCAAAATAGCACGACGCGATCATGATTAAAACGTAAAAGCGATTGTGCCCTAAAACACAAAGAAATAAACAAAAGCAAAAGCAAAAGAAATGAATAATTAACTAGGAAAACAAAATAAAGCAAGAACCTACTCAAACAAACATACAAAGAACCACAAATTCATTTAAAATGAAATGATTCAAAGCATGAGCAAACATAAAAAAAATGCAACAGAAGATAAATGAAGAACAACAATGATAAGAAACCCTACCTCGAGCACAAAAGAACCCAGCTAACCTTCTGAACTGATTTGCAAGCAATAATCTTCTCCTCCTTCAATCGATTCACTCAAATGAACTCTGTCGTTGCTCTTTCTTACTCTTTAATCTCTTAACAATGATAACAAGGATTTGTTTAATCCTTAATGAAGGTGAAAATGAGGATTTCTACCTACATGAGCAATTGTCATTAATGCATTAAATGCAGTTAGGCGGAGTTAGAATTGAAAGAGAACCAACAGTTCACTACAGTGCGACTTCAGTCAACAAGTCAATGACCCAAAAGCGGCGGGGGTGGAATTGGAATGGAAATTGATTCAAAAACTCATGAAATTTCCTAACTTCATTCCCATTCTGGTTTCGGTTCCGTTGATGAAGTAGAAAATGAAACCAAACAGAAAATAAACGAAAAAGATCGACATAATAAAACTTAACACAAATAATTAAAGTAAAACAAAAGTTCAAAAGCGGAGGCAGAGACGGGATGGAAATATATTTTGCAACTTTCAATAAACACCAACTTAACATCCACTCCGAGTCCGGGTCCGATGAAGACAAAACAAAAGGTGAAAAAAGAAAGACTATCGGGATGGGGCCCGGAATGAGTTTTGTTTCAAGTTTTAGAACCCGATTTGGTTCCGGGTCCGATTCCAACAAATTAAAACAAAATTAAACAAAGTGTTGAAAGCAAAAAAAACTCTAGACTTTGTTTGAAAAACAACAAGAGATAAAAATAAACAAAGGGGGACCCATTTTGACCAAGGCAAAAGATGGGGTGGTTATGCAAGGCATAACAAGACTTCATAGTATTCAAAGAAACACTCCTTATCAGATCCTTAGAACATTATCACAAGCTTACAATCTTTTCTCAATCATTTGATTAACTCATTAAGTTAAGGCAAGAAATAGAATCATACATTCAAGTGAAATATTGAAGACAAATGAAAATACCCTTGATAATTTCATTCATAGCCTGTCACAACAAACACAGGAGAGAAATTACGTTGAATTTTTATATTTCTTTCGATATCAATATTTACATAGGAAATATTAAGACCATCTCATATGCAAACCCTACCCAATACAATTTACCAACTAACTCATCCTAAATTCTGCATTATATGCATTCAATATTTACCACCTAGACCTCTAGGATTCGAAAATATGACCTCTACAATGAGCCTTGAGATCTCCTTTATATAATAGGAGAGCGACAAGTTTCGAGATCATTCCCATTACATTTCAATAGAATTTCATTTCAAAAATGGAATTTCATCTGCATTTCTCAATTCCCACACAATTGGATGCAACCATTTGGTGAACAGGAGAATCAAAATAGTTACAACCTTCATAACCAGTCAATACCACCATAACTGTAGAAAAATTCCACCAAGGCCTTGTTGCTTATGTCCACATCACACCTGAGAAGAAACAACAACAACACTAGAACAAAATGGGAGAACCCAAAGAACTATATCAACTCCCAGAAATCGAATCAGCACCATGGCCATGATACACACAACCGCTTTATGATTTCACCTAAGTGAGAGGAAAAGACACCACTTTATCCTTCTCAACACCCTTCTCAGTACCAGAACTAGGAACAACACGTGGTGCCACCATGGTAATTGGAGTTACCACGAGGACCTCTTCATCTACACCAACCAACTCAGTCAAAGCTGTGAGGTAACTATGATAATCTGAATTAGTCTCAGAACCATTGCTACCAGAGCTACTAGAGACATCAATGGGTGAATTATTCTACCCCAGGGAGCCTCAACTAAACCTTGGATTATCCTTTGATCCCTCACCATGCTCTACAGACCTCTTTTCCTATTCATAGTTCATCACCTTCGCTCCTGTAACTTGACCCTTAAGTCGAGTACTGCTCCTTGTAATACTCAGGAGGGACCTTTTGCCTTCTTCCTTGGATCCAAGAGCATCTAGAATGGTGCTTTGTTCATGTTGTTTCATCTCCTCCTGAGACCTTCTCGTATCCATTCTTGTAGACCTGCGTAATAGTGAACTAGAAGCAACTGGCTTGCTCATCTCGTACTCAAACCCAAAGCTTTTGTCAAAGCAACAACCACTCAATGTAGAAGCATAGAAGAATTCAAACTCTTAATTGCTATGATGTAAATGAATAACCAACAAGCATTTATCGATCAAATTGATGAAGTGATCATCAATGCTCCAACTGTAGCACGAATGAGCAAGCGATTACTTGTTGACGTCAATTTGACCATTGTTAGTTTCTAGGTTCATGGAAATTGATGTACTATTCATCATGATTTCCTGGAGAAAATCCCTCACATGCATGGAAATTAGGTTGATATCCATCAAAAAGCTTGCGCCATTAATATATGTCATTCGTAAAGCTCAAACAACCATCACATGGTTGGTTCAATGTTTTGAATTTGGGTCATTGATGCATCCGCGAGTTGGAACGTTGAATGAATTGGATCAAGTCAAACACCTTTGAAAATTCCATGTTGTCACATGGTAAGTCCATCAGCTAATCATACACGCCCCAATCAAAATAAACACACATCACTTACGGGCCTCAACCAGCCACCTTGTACCACCAGGCGAGTCCACGTGCCACCCGTCCGCACACCTCGCAACACTTTTAAAACCATTATTTCAATCATGCATGGTTGGCAAAGAATGACCACAATTAATCCTCATTACCACAAGACAACTGTTGATTAGAAAGCCTTCATTAATACTGCTAGTGAATTTAGGCTGGGACCCACCATGCTACGTGACAAGTGGCAACATCTCGTACACTTCGCCATACTTTAGTGACATCATCAAAAATTTTTGTGAGGCTAGCGAGGAAGGGTCAGGATCAAAACTATTGATCTGATGGTCCATAATCTTGCACATGCGACACTATTATTTATAAAAGGGGACTGACTAGGTAGACGGGGGGCAACCCTTAAGGCATAAAATTTAGACGTAAATCTAAAGTTTTGGAAATTTATCAACCTGACATTAGGTGAAGATTAATATTAAGTCCCAACACGGAAAAAGACTGATGGGCTAGGTAAAGGGGGTTGATACATGCATGACATAAAAGGCTCCATCGATGACTTAAGTAACTAGCTACCCAGAGAAATAGGTCAACATGAAAAAATCATGTGAGGGTTCAAAAGATGTGAAGATTTTAAGGGAAATAAACCCCTAAACCCTAACATTTGACCCATAAGCATAAGGGTAATAGCCAGACAATTTTTTTCATAGAACCAACCAAGATTTATAGCAATTTTAAAAGCTCTATTAGTGGCTCCAGCTTGGGGATGCATACCCTTGGTGGGTATGGCAAGAATTCAAATCTCTGGAGAGTAGAACAAACACTGAGTCAGATGGCTTCCCTAGAAACTGCTCCATTATGCTTCATTAGAACTCATTTTAAAATTTCATTTGGTGGCCCTAGGCCCCCAACAAAGAAATACCAATATTTACCCTTGTCAAAAACAAATTTCTCTATTGCTTGTAGTGTTAGAAATCTTGAATAAGATTAATAACTAGGAACACCTGCAAAAACAATGATGAATCTTCCACAAGAGGATATGCAAGAGCTTGCTTGATATTAAGACCTCTCAAAATGATGAGGAAAAGGGATGCAACAAATGATGTAATAACCCTCCTTATATAGGAAAGGGTGAGGTACAAGATGCAGTATGATGTTGCCATGTGTCTTGATCTAACAACATGTGACAACAAGGAAACCCTAAAAGGATTAAATGCATCCTAAGGTTAAAATAACCTAAGTTAACTTATGCTAGTGTAGTAAATAAATATTTACACTAACACCCCCCCATAAGTGCAACTTAGGGAGGAAATGAAAATGCAATGATTATGCATGATGATGATGGATCCCGACTAATTTCCATATTAGGTACCCATGTACATACGATGAAAATGCAACTAATCTCCCAGTGGGAAGAAAACCCCTCTCTGAAAAGGAGATGAAATGCAGAAAGGTGATGATTGGAACACTCAACATTATCCCCCCAAGGAAAACAATCATCACATGGATACAAAAAAGATTAGGAGACTAGATATCCCCCCCATAACGGAGAGTGGTCCCCTCAAGGATGTCTTCAAAACCTGTGGAGAAATGAGAAGCCAAGTCAGCAAGACTTGTTGTGAACCCATCTGGATGCCACAAGTCAAAAGAGATGGATGACCCCTGCTCTACTGAAACAAATCTCAATGGAGAGGAGGACGAAGATGATTCTGGAAGAAGAGCCAAATCAATCCAACCACCACAACCCTTGTGAGGGGGAGGGGAACTGCTTCCTACCTTGGAATCTGGAGAAGCTGGAAAGGATGGAGTCCGATCCCAAAACTTGGTGAACTTATACACTCGAGAGTGATGATCAACCTGACCATAGGCAATGAGAGTAGAAAACTGATCCCTGATGATAGCTAGATCAGATGTGAACTCAATCTTAAGACCCTCCTGAGCAAGCTGATAAATAGAAAGTAGATTATGAGCCATTTGTGGAATATAAACAACATTAGCAATAGACTTCCCATCCAAAGTAACATCACAAATTGCAGCAACATGAACCATGTCTGCATTGGCAGTGAACATTCTGTCAAACTTTGGAGGATGCATAGTCTCCCAAAGAATATGATTCATGGAATAGGTGATGTGCCTTGAAGCTCCTGAGTCGATGACCCAACCTTCCTGTCTATTAACTAGAGTAGTGATCAAAGCATGCCCCTTTCCTGGTTTCTTAGTTGATACAATTGCAGCAGTACATAAAGATGATTCTTCATGTGGAGGAGAGGGGGATGAGAGGACAAAAGAAGAGGGAAGAGTGATTTTATGATGCTTGAGAAGCTCTCTCAATTCATGAATCTCCTTCTTAAAACAAGTCTCCTCATGATGACCAAGCCCATTACAAAAGTTGCATTTGGGCCTCTCCTTCTGAGGCTGATATGCCTTGTGTTGTGATGATTCAAATCCTGTCTTGGATTTTTCCTTATTCTTGCCTTTCCCTTTGGATGGTGCTGCAATGAGAGCATGAGTCTTTGAAGATGAATCAACTTGGTTGAGTTTAGATTGCTCCCTAGTCAACCGCTCACAGAAGGTCTCAAATGAAGGCATTACAAAACTATTTCCAAGTCCATCCATTGTAGAATAAAAAGAAGTGGCAAAGTAAGAAAAATAACCTTTTAATTTAGACAAGATCATGAAGATGCATTCTTTGTCGGTTTTGTCCTTACCACACCCTACAAGCTGAGTCCTCAAGGACTTGAATTTCTCCAAGTAATCATCAATAGAGGGAAAAGTATCAACTGAGAGTGAAGCAATCTCTGGCTCTAATTGAAGTACCCGAATATCACTTATTGAACCAAACAATGTTTTGAGCTTATCCCAAATTGCCTTCAGAGTATCACACCCCTCGATGTGGAAAAATAGTGGATTGGAGATATGAAAAGTGATCAGTCCCATAGCCTCCTCACTCTTGATCCGATGCTAAAACTTCTCATATTCCCTAGTCAGATTAGGTTGGTTCACATCCAATGTAGACCAGAGACCTTTAGACCAAAGGAAACGTTGCATACCAATTTTCCATGTGTGGTAATTGTGGGGAGTCAGAAGCTCAAAACCTAATTCAGCCATTAGAGAGAAGAAAAGATACAAGACAAAATATATGTAAAAAAGAATGCTAGAAAATCTAATGGAAGTGTTGAAATGCTAGTAAAACACAGTAATACCTTGCTGATGGCAGAAATTTTGACAAACTAAAAATGTATCACCTCCAAAACCCTAAATGATAGTTTTCACTTCAACTGGATGGTATATCTAATAGAAGCAAAAAAAAAAAAAAAATAGAGTGTACCATTGAAAGGTTGACGTTGAGACCTTTCCAATGGTATATTGTTTTCTGTTTTTGGATATTCTAGTGAAAAGTTATGAAGAAATGAAAATCTACCTTGAATGTGTGAATTGCAGGCTAACCAGGGGCAACAAATAGGCCCCCTTCGGCTTAGCACCCGATGGCAGATATGACCGGTGCTGTGATTTAGCTGGTCAATGGTCGGCAGTCTACGCTCGGTCGGTGGTCGACGGTGATAGAGCTGGCGGTCTGCGCTCGGTCGGCGGTGATAGAGCCGGCGGTGAGCACCCAACTGTTGGCGGACGTGATGGGCGGTCGGTGGGACAGTCGGCGGATGGGATAGCAGTTGATTGGTTGATGTGGTGGCTATGGATGGGAAAGGAAATTTCTCCCCCCCCTTTTTAAAATTTGATTTATATTTTATTTTTGCAATTTTATTTTTGAATTTTTCATAAAAAAAAAGGCCGAATAATATAATTTTTGAATAATTTTCCACAGAACAGAAAAAAATGCAAAAAGATTAAAATAATTTTTTTTGTTCTGCACGATCGTACCCTGTACCTAGCGGGCTGTACGGCCTGCTGGGTAAAAATTTTTTGCCTCACGAACAGCAGACGCCAAATATGGGCGTGTTATATGTCGCTCTTCGTCTCTCGGGCTCTCTGGATCTGATGGTGTGGTCGATTTGAGGTGAAAAAGCTCCTGCAGGTCTACAATCTCCAAATCTTGTAAAACTTCAGATCCTCATAACTTTGGCATAAAATGTCAGATTTTGGTGAAACAAAAGTTGATTCTGACTTTTTCAATAGCCCTGGACTCAGATATGAGCTCAGATTTCCTCCAACATGCACTGAAAGTGACCTTCTAGAGAAAACCTAATATAGAGACAACCTTAGAGAAGATCTTACAACCATAACTCAATCCTCAGATTTGGGAAGAGTTTTGCAGGAATGGCTCTAATACCATGTTAGAAATCTTGAATAAGATTAATAACCAGGAACACTTGCAAAAACAACGATGAATCTTCCACAAGAGGATATGCAAGAGCTTGCTTGATATTAAGACCTCTCAAAATGATGAGGAAAAGGGATGCAACAAATGATATAATAACCCTCCTTATATAGGAAAGGGTGAGGTACAAGATGTAGTAAGATGTTGCCATGTGTCTTGATCTAACAACATGTGACAACAAGGAAAGCCTAAAAGGATCAAATGCATCCTAAGGTTAAAATAACTTAAGTTAACTTATGCTAGTGTAGTAAATAAATATTTACACTAACATATAGTAGGTCAAGTCTACAAACAATATCATGAATTGCCCACAAACTAGCTCAGTAACTGACATGTCCCACTATATCACTGTGCTTTCCAATGTCACCACCAGTTCTGTCAATTTGCAATCTATAATTAGACAGTAACTAAATTTTATAATCATTATGACATTTCACCTTGGCCAACTCATTTTCATGTTCCACTAGATGCTCACTCACTTGAGCTGAGAAATAGAAGCATTCATAGTCTATTTGATCTTTGACATCACAAAATTTGACATCCAAATCAGTTTGCACTTCAAACTAAAAGCTCTCATAAACAACTTGTTGTGTGTCATGCAAGTCATCTTCGAATATGTCAAAGACAAAAGATGCATATTCTGGAACATCCTTATATTGATCACTGCAACATGGGTATATTTTTTGACATTTTAATTCAAGTACATCAAAACACACCTTGGTATCATAGAGGTGGGGATCATATGCATCATTAACATTCAAGAAATGAGTAAATGCATTCATCTCAGGTTCACTAACATGTTCTAACTCATTCTTCACATCATCAGTCAACTCAATAGAAAATACCTCAAGGGTAGGTTCAAACAATTCTACATCAACAGGGGCAACATGAAGAAAATCATGTGCATTGGTAACCTTATGTGCAATATCAATTGATATGTGTGCTAACCCAAAAGTGAAAGACTTATTGCCAGCCGAAAACTTCTCATCAGTAATAAAACTAGAATTTTCATTTTCTTTCACATGTACTTTTTCCTTAAGGGATGACAACATGCCGTTGTTCACACAAGAATTAAATATACTCAGATTGATACTCACCAACATGAGAGTCATCATTATTTTCATTTCCTATCTGCCCTACACATGGATCAATAATTTATGCAGTATCAACATAATCTAAAGCTTTATTGTCATATGAATCAACCAACCCTTCAATGTTATCACTGGGTAATAATTTTGACTCAAGATGCATACATTTTTCACAATGCATTACTTGATCATTCCAGAATGAACCCCCTATTTCATCATCATATACAACATTATCCTCTTCATGTATCACAAAAAATTCCACCTCTGCCTCACATAGACAATCATGAGTAGCAAGGGAAACAACACATACATCAACATGTTTATCATACTTAGAATTGTGATCAAGATAAACATACTGAATATACATATTCTTATCTTCAAATTCCTCATCATTGACACAATCATCATGCTCCATTGATGGAAAAACTAAACTATATTTCTAGTATTCACCACATGCAATTTGCTCCTTCACTTGTGGACAAGTGACATCATGAGCATCTATACCATTGCATTCTTCAAGCGAGGAATATGCTTCCATATTATTCTTAGAAAAGAAATCACAATCTTCAAAGAAGCAATCAAAAATACCAACCTCATTATGATTTTTATCATAAGAGGAATCATCACTATACAAACCATGCTCAATATTTTCAGAGCGAAAACTTGAAGTTGTATTTCAGGATCATAATTAATGGTTTTTAATAAAATGCTAGTAACACCACATGGAATAACATTTTGCATTTCATCATCATTTGAGATATCACAAGAAAAGTATTCTTGCATAGTTACTTCATTATCATCCCATGTATCCTTTTCTTCATCATTGTGGTGTTGCTAAGTATATGTGTTGTTTGTGGGTTGACTACAATGCTCATCTTTTGACATATTCTTTTCACTTATTTTCATTGTTATTTGATTCTTTTCAAGAGGAAAACTGATATCTCTCTTTTGATAATCCACATCTTGTGCATAACCACATTTGGCTAATTCTACAAACTTTATCCAATTAGGTGTCTGGTCAAAACTATGGGGTTTCAATTCTTTTGGCAAGGTATCCAACCCAGATTCATAAATCTCACAAAACAAATCAATGCACACAGAATCCTCTGATTTGAAATCTTTGGGGATTTCTATCAAAACATCCAAAAATCTCAAAACAATTTGTGTGGTGATTCTCCCTTGTGTCTCCTTATTGTATACACTTCTTGCACATAATACTTTTGATCAACATTGCTCAATTTTTTTTGAGGCTCAACTTGGAGCTCACTATGATATTCATACTGTAATGATGGAGAAATGATAATAGCATAAGAATTGTCATCTTGAAAAACATTTCAATTATTTGATCCTTGAATTATATTTATAATTGGTGTGCTAGAAATACCAACACTGGCAGCCAAATACCCTTTCATCATTGAGTACTTCAAATTGTTCTCAATATCCATGGCAGTTTGATATGCCTAATGTAATGTTGTAGGGTCTTTATCCCTTAATAGATAGCTCATATTTTTATCAAATGCACCTAAGTATACGACCAAAAATTCAACATCGTTTGGTCTCATACTCTCTATAATTTCCCTTATTTCCTTTTCAAATCGAAGATTGAAAATAGGGACCAACTCATCTTCACTTCTATTGATTTCCATAAAGTCTTTTCTTACCACACTTGGATTTTCCCTTTCTCCAAATTGTTCAACAAATGCTGTCATAAATTGATTCCATGAAGCAATATAACTTGTTGGTAAATATAAGAACCAATCCCTGGCATCATCCTTCAAATATTGAACAAAAAATTTCATGACAACATCCTCATGATTCACTTCATAATCCTCCATCACATTTATGAATGTTTGCAAATGTTTTGAGTTTGATTTTGAACTTTGTCCTATGAATTTTGGCAAACCTTTCCTAACATTTTTAGGAATCAAGTTCGGGAAACCTTTAATACCACTGAAAACCAATGGCATATACCTTTCAATCATAAAATCCCTTTGAGGGCTTGGTGAATATTGTTTTCCCTGCATAATCTGACTTAATATTTCATAGGGAAATCCCTTACATCCATCAACTTCATACATGGTTTTCAATTGCATCATTTACTAATTCAACCATGATTTTAAAACATAGATTGAAACATTATGCCTTAAATATTTCTTAGAGGCATAACTAAAAAATAAGCATACTTCTCATATCATTACAGTCATTACACATTAGAAGTATGAAAATAACTACTATTATTCCCTGTCTTAATGCAATTTCATCTAATAGGGAACCATTTATCATCTCAAGCCTTGAAAATTTCTCATAGAATAATGCTTTCTTTAGATTTATGAGAATACCTTGAAACTTTGTAGCAATCATTAACCTTTCCTCCTAACTACAAATTTTGCAAATCCAAAAGTTTTCTTCATAATTCAATTGGCTCTTTAGACAGAGTCGCCACCTCCTTTACATAGGACTAAACTTCAAAGAGACATAAAGTCTTTTCTAGAGTAAGTCTTGTTCTGGGTCTTCTCCAACAATAGAGTCACACTCAAATTCTTTGAGATTTTGCTGCAATCAAACCTTTTCTAGGTTCAAAAACTTTTCAACATCTGAACCGAATGTTCAGAATCACCAAATACTTGACTCTGTGATACTACCATCTGCACCTGGGATCCCTTTTTATTTAAATTTCTCAAAAGTTCTCCACAACGGAGTCGCCATTTTGTAGGTTTTTTTTCTAGCGAAGCTTTGAAACTCTCTAAGAGGTAGCCAATCTCTATGTTCAATAATTATCAAAGTTAGTGGCCAACTGATAGGTAAAGATTTTCAAGGCTTTATCCCTACTCTTTAGGCTCTGTGAAACCAAGGAGGCTATTCCTCATTGTGTTCATATGATGTTTCCAACCTGAAGAACACTTCTATACATAAATCTATTCCTACTAAGTGCAAATATACATTATTCACTGAAGGCTTGGTAGACCTTTGAGTAAATAACCACATATTTGCTAGGAATACAAGCATTATATGAGATTTGCCTCTCTGAATAGATAGAATTTGAATTATATAATGTTCTGACCTTGAATCCACATGTATGTTCTTTCTGATTTTAATTATTTAAAAGAACCGTAATTGAACTAGCTAGTGCCTCATCAAATTGGGTTGGAGTTAGATATAAAATATTTAGTCATACATAAAATTTAACCTTGATATCGGTGAATGATTATCACAATGCATTACATCCTAAGACTTCACAGTATTCAAAGCAACACTCCTTATTAGATCCTTAGCACATTATCATGGGCTTACAATCCTTTCTCAAGAATTTGATTAACTCATTAAGTTAAGGCAAGAAATAGAATCATGCATTCAAGTGAACTATTGAAGAAAAATGAAAATAACCTTGATAATTTAATTCATAGCCTGTCACAACACACACAAGAGAGCAATTAACTTGAATTTTTAGATTTCTTTCGATAACATTATTTACATAGGACATATTAAGACCATCTCATATGCAAACCCTACCCAAGACAATTTACCAACTAACTCATCCTAAATTCTACATTATATGCATTTAGTATTTACCACCTAGACCTCTAGGATTCAAAAATATGACCTCTACAATGAGCCTTGAGATCTCCTTTATAGAAAAGGAGAGTGACAAGCTTCGGGCTCATTGCCATTACATTTCAATAGAATTTCATTTCAAAAATGGAATTTCATTTGCATTTGACAATTCCCACACAATTGGATGTAATCATTCGGTGAGCAGGGGAATCAAAATAGTTACAACCTTCATAACTAGTTGGTACCACCATAACCATAGCAAAACGCCACCAAGGCCTTGTCGCTTATATCTATTGGAAAAACAAGGATAGACAATTGAGAGGGGGTTGAATCAGTTGTTACAGATATTAAAATTATTCAACCTTAAACAACCTTTAATCACATATCTAATAATTAATAGTGAAAGCATAAATCAACAACACATCAAAGACACATGAACACCAAGATTTTATACGAGGAAACCTTGTTAGGGGAAAAACCACGGTGGATGTTAGTCCACAAGATTATACCCTTTTAGAAGTATAATGAAAGAAATGAATAGGGAATGCACATGCATTCAGGAACACTACCTAGAACTCACTGCTCAAAGGGAAGGCTCAATTCCTTACATAAAAAAAATAGATTAAATCCATCTGATGAGGTTGAACTAAGAAATTAGCTTCTACAAAAGCTTGATGTCAGTTTCGGTTAGGCACAAAAATACTTCTTCGCACTTCGCTTAATCTTATTCACACTCTGCTCTGTATTTGGATGATCTGATCTTTATTCACACATTTCGCATATACAATTCATGCTCGCACACCACACTAAAATTAATAAACAATCATTCTTATATATCTGCTACATGAATTTACATCAACAACTTTGTCGACCACAAATAAAGAGTAAATTACAACTGTCGACCTCAATTCATGAACAAATCTTAATGCACAATAACCTAAGTCAGTCACAACATAGTGGGGACCTAAATCAACATCCTCAAACATGCTAAACAATACAATATTAATCCATAAGGATCCGCAACACGCTACCACCATCATGTCGGCCAAGAACATGAAAAATCGAACACACAATGGAAAAATATTCAATCATGAACACATCAATCAATGTGGATGCACCGCACTGATAGAGAATGTTCTAGAAACATCAATGAACATCTTAGGAATGTACGCAACAACTCACTTCACTAGAATTACAATCTCATCTTCCAGAAACACCTGCTACAGTAACTAAATAATTTTAGGAACACATAACTTCATAACTTTCTCAATTCTTGATGCGCACCTCTGAAATTTCAGAAAACATACTAGGTAGGCTAAAAAAAAAAAACCTTTAATGCATGCCTTCTGACTATCAATGTACACAAATTTCCATCACTTTGACCTTCTCAGCTTCACAGACTCCCTACAATATATTTATTACAATTTTCTCAATATCCTCGACATATACAACGTTCAATCCATTAATGCAATAGTGTTGACATCAATGACAACCATATATTAGAAACACAACCACAACATCCAACAATCTCCCCCTTTGGCATTGATGGCAACACATGATGTGAAAAATACCATCAACACAACTAACTCTTCTCAACCTGTTATTTTTTCCTTACATTGTTCTTCCATATTCTCTCTATTAGTACTTGTTGCAATTCTCCACCTTTCTTCTATAAAGGTTTTTCACATTACTATTCTTCCCCTTTGACATCAATGGCAAAGGTACACAAGCTCTGAACCACATATCATCTGAATCATCTGATTACTTCGCCTAAGTAGCAGCCACCACAACATCAATCCAAAACAAGATCTAACTGTAAGTCCACGGACTGATGCAAAGACTTACATCTTAGTTCAGATTAGGAGGGGAAATTACCCCTAACTTTCCTCCAAGATACTCAAAAGTATCCTTAGGCAATAGTTTAGTAAAGATATCTACAATATTTTCCTATGTAGGCACATATTGCAATCTGACCTCTTTATCACTCACCTTGTCTCTCAAAAAGTGATACTTGATAGATATATGTTTTGTCTTTGAGTGTAGTACCAAATTCTTATAAATATTTATGGCACTTGAATTGTCACAAAATATAGCAATAGGCTCATCATACTTAACTCTACTATCTCTCAGCATCTTTTTCATCCACAACACTTGAGTACAATTGTTTGCAACAACAATATATTTTGCCTCAACAATAGATAAGGAAATGAAATTTTGCTTTTTACTTAGCCAAGACACCAACTTCTTCCCTAAGAAGAATGCACCACCACTTGTACTTTTCCTGTCATCCACATCTCCTACCCAATCTGCATCTGTAAAGGCATTCAGAGTAATATCATCATCCTTAGGATACCAAATACCAAAATCAACTGTTCCTTTTAAGTATCTAAAAATTCTCTTTATTGCAATCACATGTGGTTCCTTTGGATCAACTTGATATCTAGCAACAATTCACACAACATTCACGATGTCTAGTCTAGTCTGAGTTAAATATAGAAATACACCAATCATTGACCTATATATTGTTTGATTAGCCTTAGGAGAATCATCATTCTGAGTTAACTTGCATCTGGTTACCATGGATGTACCAACTGGCTTTGAATCTTCCATGCCAAAAAATTTTAGTAACTCTCTTACATATTTGGATTGAGAAATAAAAATTCCATCATCTAACTAAGTAATTTTCAATCCTAAAAATAATTTCAATTCTCCTATCATTGACATTTCAAATTCACTTTTCATTTCATCAGCAAACTTCATGCATAAGTCATCATCACCTTCAAAAATAATGTCATCAACAAAGACTTCAATAATCAATTCTTTATCCTGATCCAACTTAAAATACAAATTGTTGTTAGCAGTACCTTTATTGAATCCAAGCTTCAATAAGTATTTATGTAGTCTAGCATACCATGCTCTAGGGGCTTGTTTGAGTCCATATAGTGCTTTCTTCAATCAAAAAACCATGTCTTTTTCATCAATCAGTTGAAATCCATCTGCTTGCTCAACATAGACTTCTTCTTCTAGTTCACCATTCAGGAATGCCGACTTTGCATCCATTTGATAGAATTTGTAATTATTGAAAGTATCATAAGCAAGAAATAACCTTACAATTTCAATTCTAGCAACAGGGGCAAAGGTTTCTTCAAAATCAATACCTTCCATCTGTGAGTATCCTTTACATACCAGTCTTGCTTTGTTTCTAATCACTTCACCTTGCTCATTCAGCTTATTCTGAAAGACCCATTTGGTTCCAATCACATTTTTATCTTGAGGTCTAGGAACAAGAATCCATGTACCATTTTTCTCTATCTGCATCAATTCTTTCTTCATGGCTTCCATCCAAAACTCATCTTTACATGCTTCATTGATGTTACTAGGCCCATTTTTGGAAATCAGGCAGTATTATTCTGCAATTCTTCTTCTAGTCTGTGCACCTTTGTTCTTGTCTCCTATGATCTGACTTTCAGAATGAATTCACTTTACATACCTTGGAATTTTGGGTTCTTTTGTTCTCTCTTCTACATTTCCACTATCTTCTCCTTCATGAGTTTCTTGATTCACCATAATACTTTGAGTTTGATTTTGTGTCTGCGCATTCTTTCCATTATCAATACTATCCTTTTGGTCGTCTGAATCATATCCACAATACCTAGATGATCTGACAGTGTCCTCATCAACTCTGACATTTGCACTTTCAACCATTTTCTTCAATATTTTATTGTAACAGCAGTAGGCTTTGCTCTTACTAGTGTAATCCAAAAAGATTCCTTCATCACTTCTAGCTTCAAACTTACCTATATCTTCATCTCTTTTGATGTACATCTACTTCCAAAGATTTTGAAATATTTAACAATAAGCTTATAACCAAACCACAACTCAAAAGGAGTCTTACCAAAATTACTATTGACATTCACCCAGTTGATAGTGTACACAGTAGTTCTTACAGATTCTCTCCAATAGATATGAGGAACATTACCTTCCAACATCATAGTTCAAGAAGCATCTAAGATTGTTTTGTTCTTTCTCTCAATGACTTTGTTCTATTGTGGGGTCCCGGGAGCAGATAACTGTCTTTTTATTCCATGCTCTTCACATAATGAATTGAACTCCCAGGAAGTGAATTCACCACCTCTATCTGATCTTAAACATTTGATCTTCAAACCTGTCTTAGTTTCTACCAAAGCTTTGAAGCTTTTGAATTTCTCTAATGCCTCATTATTTTCTCTTAAGAAAGAAACCCATACCATTCTAGAATAATCATCAATAAGAAACATAGAATACCTTTCTCCTTGTAGAATTCTGATTCTAGATGGACCACATAGATCAGTATGTACCAAATATAGTACTCCATTGGAGTGATGTTGTTTGCTCTGAAATGAAATTCTCGTCTGCTTTCTCATCTGACATTCCTTGCATATAGTGTTAGTAGGCTTCACTAACTTAGGTAGATCTCTAACTACTTATGTAGAGCTTAATTTTACAATGTTATCAAAATTCAAATGATACAACCTTCTATGCCATAACCAGCTTACATCAACTTGAGCAATAAAACAACTTTCACTAGCAACATTTAAGTGAAATATATTGTCTCTTGTCTTTGTACCTGAAGCAATCACATTTCTTGAGCTTCCTAATATCCTGCATTTACCATCTTTGAACTAAATATTGTAAACTTTGTCAACCATCTATCCAACACTCAACATATTATACTTCAATCCTTCAACATAAAGAACATCATCAATATTAAATTTTCCACCAAGAGAAATAGTGCCTTCGCCACAAATCACACTAGCATTGTTGTCTCCAAATCTTACAACACTGCCATCATGCTTTTCCAAGCTTAGAAAATTTATTTTATCACCATTCATATGATGTGAGCATCCACTTTCAATTACCCACTCATTCTTCTCATCAATCCTGGCGGCAAGAGCTTTCTCAATATTTTGGTTACTAGCTGATTCAGTGGACACTATACCATTTTCCTTGATAGCAATGAATACCCATTCATCTTCATTTCCAATTTATTTATCAGATTCATCATCAGTAACTCCTTCTTCAACATAATAACATTTCTTTTGAAATCTAGTCTCATTAGGTTTATACTTAGAGACTCTTTCAGGACATCTTGATGCAAAATGACCTATCTTACTACAAGAGAAACATTTAATAGGAAACTTTCCTTTGTACTTACCTTGTCCTCTGGCTTCTCTTTTCACAATCAGTGCTTCAAGTTCTTCTATCTCTCTTTCTTCATCTTCAATTAGTTTCATTTCATCTTTATACTTGAATGTCTTCCTAGAACTCTCTCTTGGATCATATCTCTATTGGCTTTTTCTGGATATAGTAGCTTTGAATGCAAACTCTATCTTAGGAGAAGATTCACCGAATTCACTCAACTCAAAGGCAATAAGTTTTCCAATCAACATGTCTCTTTTCACATTTGTTACTTTCCTGAGCTCTTCAATAGAATGAGATTTTGTTTTGTAAGAATTAGGCACAGATCTAAGTATTTTATCCATAATCACATCTTCTTCCAAGATTCCACTGGCACATATAATGCCCATCACTAGTTCATTTACCTTTTGTGTGAAATAAAATATGTTTTCATCTTCACTCATATTTATGTTCTCCCATTTTCCTTTCAGACTTTTTAGCTTAATGACTTTCACTAGTGCATCTCCTTCATACAATGTTTCCAACTTTTTCTAGATCTCATGTGCAGTCTTCAGACCTATCACATTTGTCATCTCTGAATTTGTCAAATCACTCAGCAATGCTTCTATATACCTGGTATTAGTTTCAGCTTCTTTGATCTCATCAGCAATAGAGGGACCATTCCAAGGAATTGTATATGCATTCTTTGTAATCTTATAGAAAGGATCACCAATGCACTTTAAATTATATTCCATTCTAGCTTTCCATATAGAGTAGTTTGTACCATCGAATCTAGAACTATCCTTCTTGTATGATGCCCTCTCGGATCACCTCAAGCTACTAAACTTCTTCAGAGGAACAATCTCTGATACCAATTGTTGGAAAAACAAGGATAGACAACTAAGAGGGGGGGTTGAATTAGTTGTTACAAAAATTAAACTTATTCAACCTTAAACAACCTTTAATCTCATATCTGATAATTAACAGTGAAAGAATAAATCAACAACACATCAGAGACACATGAACACCAAGAATTTATACATGGAAACCCTATTAGAGGAAAAACCAAGGTGGATGTTAGTCAACAAGATTATACCCTTTTAGAAGTATAATGAAAGAAATGAATAGGGAATGCACATGCATTCAGGAACACTACCTAGAGTTCACTGCTCAAAGGGAAGGCTCACTGCCTTACATAAAACAATCAGATTAAATCCATCTAATGAGGTTGAATTCAGAAATTAGCTTCTACAAAAGCTTGATGACAGTTCTGGTTAGGCACATAAATATTTCTTCACACTCTACTCTGTATTCGGATGATTTGATCTTTATTCACACATTTCACATATACACTTCACGCTCGCACACCACACACACACTAAAATGAAGAAAAAATTGTTCTTATATATCCGCTACATGAATTTACATCAACAACTCTGTTGGCCACAAATAAAGAATAAATTACAATTGTTGGCCTCAATTCGTAAACAAATAGTAATGCGCACCAACCTAAGTTAGTCACAACATAGTGATGACCTAAATCAACATCCTCGAACATGCCAAACAATAAAAGATTAATCTATAAGTATTTGCAACATGCTACCACCATCATGTCGGCCAAGAACATGAAAAATCGAACACACAAGGGAAAAAATTTCAATCACAAACACACCAATCAATGCAGATGTACCACACTGATAGAGAAAAATCTAGAAACATCATTGAACATCTTAGGAACATACGCAACAACTCAATTCACCAGAATTGTAATCTCATCTTCCAAAAACATATATAACTTTCTCAATTCTTGATGCGCACCTCTGAAACATTTGGACAACATACTAGATAGGATCAACAAAAAACCCTTTAATGCATTCCTTTTAACCATCAATGTATAGAAATTTCCCTCACTTTGACCTTCTTAGCTTCAAGGACTTCCTACAATATATTTATTACAATTTTATCAATATCCTCGACATATACATCCTTCAATCCATTAATGATAATAGTGTTGACAACAATGAAAACCACATATCAGCAACACAACCACAACATCCAACAATGTCCATGTCACACCCGAGAAGAAACAACAACATCACTAAAACAAAATTGGAGAACCCAGAGAACCATATCAACTTCCGAAACTCGAATTAGCACCACAACAACGATATAGACGACCGCTTCATGTTTTCACCTCAGTGAGAGGCAAAGATACCAATTTATCCTTCTCAACACCCCTCTCAACACCAGAACTAGGAACACCACATGGAGCCACTGTGGTAATTGGAGTTACCACGAGGACCTCTTCATCTACACCAACCAAATTAGTCAAAGTTGTGAGGTAACTGTGATAATCTAAATCAGTCTCAGAACCATCATTATGAGAGATGTTAGAGACATCAATGGGTGAATTATTCTGCCCCAAAGAGCCTCAACTGAACCTTGGCTTGTCCTTCGATCCGTCACCATGCTCTATAGACCTCTTTTCTTGTTCACAACTCATCACCTCCGCTCCTGTAACTTGACCCTTAAGCCAAGGACTGCTCCTTGTAAGACCCAGGAGGGACCTTGTGTCTTCTTCCTTGGATCCAAGAGCACCTGGAATGGTTCTTTACTTATGTTGTTTTGTCTCCTCCTGAGACCTTCTTGTATCCATTATTGTAGACTTGTGTAATAGTGAACTAGAAGTAATTGGCTTGCTCATCTCACACTCAAACCTAGAGCTTTTACCAAAGCAACAACCACTCAATGCAGAAGCATAGGAGAATTTAGACTCTTAATTGCTATGATGCAAATGAATAACAAACAAGCATTTATCGAGAAAATTGATGAAGTCATTATCAATGCTCCAACTGCAACACAAGTGATCGAGTGATTACTTGTTGACATCAGTTTCACCATTGTTAGTTTCTAGGTTCATGGAAATTGATGTACTATTCATCATGATTTCCTAGAGATAACCCCTCACATGCATGTAAATTAGGTTGATATCCATCAGAAAGCTTGTGCCATTAATATATGTGATTTTTAGAGCTCAAATAGCCATCACATGGCTAGTTCAATGTTTTGAATTTGGGTTGTTGATGCACCGACGAGTTGGCACGTTGAACGAATCAGATCAAGTCAAACACCTTTAAAAATTCCATGTTGTCACATGGCAGGACCATCGGCCAATGATACATGCCCCGATCAAATTACACACATGTCACTTGTGGGCCCCAACCATCCACCTTGTACTACCAAGCGAGTCCATGTGCCACCAATCTACACACCTCACAAATTTTTTTAAAACCATTACTTTAATCATGTGTGGTTGGCAAAGAACGACCACAATTAATCCTCATTACCACAAGACAATCATTGATTAGAAAGCCTTCATCAATTTTGCTAGAAAATTCAAACTGGGCCCCACCACCATATGTGACAAGTGGCAACATCTTGCACACCTTGCCATACTTTAGTGACATCATCAAAAATTTCTGCAAGGCCAACGGGGAACAGTCAAGATAAAAACTATTGATCTGATGGTACATAAGCTTGCAAATGCAATAATTTTAATTATTGATATCAGGGGACTAACTAGGTAGATGGGGGGCAACCCTTAAGGTATAAAGTTTAGACATAAATCTAAAGTTCTTGAAATTTATCAACCCGACATTAGGCAAATATTATTATTAAGTCCCAACATGGAAAAAGACCGTCGGACCAGGTAAAGGGGGCTGACACATGCACAACATAAAAGGCTCCATCGATGAATTAAGTAACCAGCTACCCAGAGAAATAGGTCAACATGAAAAAATAATGCGAGGGTTCAAAAGATGTGAAGATTTTAAGCAAGGGCAATAAACCCCTAAACCCTAACATTTGACCCCTAAGCACAAGGGTAATAGCCACACAAAAATTTTCACAGAACCAACCAAGATTTGTAGCTATTTTAAAAGCTCTATCACATTGGAAGAGGTGGGATGGATCTTTCCTACAAGGTTGAGTCCCCATTGATAAAATGGCCATGGCAAAGTAAGTGGCTACAATTCCTGAGCTAGTGCATTTATAAGATCTCCATGAATATGACATTGGTGACATATCTTCACAAAGTTATATGCATCACATTCCATTGTAGGCCAATAATATCTCATTCTCATGATCTTTTTGGCTAAGGTAGGACCAACAAAGTGAGCTCCAGATATACCATGATATACCTCTTGTAAGGTTGTTTGTGCTTCATTTGATTTGAGACATCGAAGGAGTGTACTTTCTAGGCTACGACGATAAAGGGTATCTCCGATGATGGCATATTTAGATGCTTTTCAGATAAAAGTTTTGTGTTGGTTAAGGGACAAGTCAAGAGGTATAATCTGGTCATTCAAATAGGCATACATGTCTTTGTACCAAGGTGAATCAAGACCAACAAGTTCACACACAAGTACGGTTTTAGGGACATCGAACATAGGGATCGGTAGTTCTTCTACCAAGAACTCATTTTGTGATGTATTATTAGGAATTTCCAAGAGAGATCCGATGGTAGCCTTTGCATTAGTTGCTTTGTTTTGGATTCTCAAGATCTGTTCAAAAGAAACATTATCAAAGTATAATTTGAAACTATCCACCATGTGCATGTAGGGCATCAATTTCTCCCTTAGTATCATAATCATCATTAACTTGCTTTATCACTAACTAAGAATCACCATAGACTTGAAGATCCTTGATTTTCCATTTTATTGCTATTCGAAGTCCTATCAACAATGCCTCATATTCTGCTATGTTATTTGTGTAGGGGAGTGTTATTCAAAATGACTTGGGAATGAAATTTCCTTGAGGTGTGATGAATAGGATTCTAGCTCTTGAACCATGACTTGTGTAAGAACCATCAAAATATAATTCCCATGTAGTTGGTGTGTCTATAACAAAGATTGATTCGTTTGGGAAATCAAATATCAAAGGATGATTTGCTTTTATGGGTGCCTCTGCAAGTTGATCTGCTATCACTTGTCCTTTTATTGATTTTTTGATCTGCGTACTCAATGTCATATTCATTCAACATCATAACCCACTTAGCTAGTCTTCCTATCAATGCTGCTTTGCTGAAAAGATATTTCAGAGGATCAATTTTGGCAATCAGTTTCATCTTATGATTCAACATGTAAAGTCTTAGTTTTTTTGCTGAAAATACCACTACTAGACATGCTCACTCAATAGGGCTATAGGTCAACTCATATCCAACTAGGGTGCGACTGATGTAATGTATAACCCATTCTTTTCCATCATTATCATTTTGTGCTAATAATGCGCCTGGCGCTGATGTTGCTGTCACATATAATATCAAATATTTTTCATCAATTGGAGGCATAAGGACTGGTGGAGTCAATAGATAAATTTTGATATGATAAAATGCTTCTTGACACTTTTCTATCCAATTGAAGGGAATGCCTTTCCTTAGGAGATGTTGGAAAGGATGGATTTTATCACCTAGTTGAGCAATGAACATGCAAATTGATTTTAGTCTTCCTTGTAATGTCCTTAAATGATCGATGTTGGTAGGTGGTGGCATTTCTAAAATAGCTTTGAATTTTACGAGATCAAATTCTATTCCTCTATGTGAGACAATATATCCAAGAAGCTTGCCTAATTGGATACCAAAAACACATTTCTTTGGATTTAATCTGAGATGGTATTCTTCCAGTCATGTGAAAATATTGTCCAATATTGCTAAGTGTCCATTTCGTTCTAGAGATTTAGAGAGAAGGTCATCAACATAGTCTTCCATAAGCACATACATATAGTCATGAAACTTTTTAGTCATTGCTCTCTGATATGTGGCTTCGACATTTTTAGTCCAAATGGCATCATATTCCAATAGAAAGTTCCCCAAGCACATGTGAAATTTTTTTTTAGTTGATCTTTAGTGGAAATTCTTATCTGGTTATATCCTGAGAATCTGTCCATAAGTGAAAGCATTTCATATCCAGCTGTGAGGTCTACTATGATGTCAATGTTTGGTAGAGGAAAATCATCCTTGGGACAAGCTTTATTGAGATCTTTGAAATCTGTGTAGATTTTGATTTGACCATTTGGTTTGGTGATAGGAACAAGGTTCGATATCCCATATGCATAATCAATAGAATGAATGAATCCAACTTCTAGAAGTTTCTTCAATTTTTCCTTGACAAGAAGTGCAATCTATGGATGCATTTTTCTTATCTTTTATTTGTATGGTTTAACATTAGGTAGCAGTGGTAGGTGATGTAGGACCAATTCAGGATCCAATCCAAGCATGTCAACATATGACTAGGAAAAATTGACTTTTCTTTCTACAAAGAATGTTGTGAACTCGGGATTTACCTTGGCGGTCAAAGATGCAACTAACTATATGATTCTAGAATTATCCGGTGTTCCAATATTCACCTCTTCTATTTCTTCTATTAGCAACAATAATCTCTCTTGGTCTATTGGGAGACAGTCCAATCCTCCATCCTCAGGCACCTTAGGGAGGTTTTCACCTTCATATACGTCCTTTATTTTTACTTTTTCATTGTTAATAGGCACCTTTTGGTTTTCACCTAAAGACCTATTATTTTTATTTTTACTTTTGTCATTTTCACTTTTGCATATGTTGCATAATCAAGTTCTATCATAGAACCAACTTTATGATCTCCACTTGGAATTCCTTCACAAAGTCCCATAAACTCAATGTTTTCTTCGTCGTTCTCGAAAGTGTCCAAACTTGGCGAGTCTTGTTGATCCCAATCTATGAGTTGGGGGTAGAAAAGGGGCAAGCCATCATTAGTACTGTTAAGAGTCATCGTGTAGGAAGATTGGGTAAAGATGGAAGTAGAGTCATTAGGTTCCCAAGAGGTAGCATCAATGGTTTCCCAAAAGTGTTTTATCCATTCTTCTCTATGAAAAGGGGCTTTTTAACGAGGGCTTGGTAGGCTTAGCGAGGAACCAATTGTAAGCATTCGACTGAATTTATTTTCAAGGGGAGGCTCATCAAGTGTTCCAAACTATTTATCAAGGTCCATAAAGGTAGTGGAGGATAGTGAATCCCATTCATATTCATTGGAATCAACATCAAAATCCCAAGGGTCCTCATATGTCTCGATCTCATTTGAAGCATTAGCAACCTCACTCGAAGGTAACCCAATACCTCAGATAGTCACTTTAATAAGTATGAACCCTATCCCTTGATGTTTTATCAACTTAGGAGGTTGAAATCATTCCATGATTGCTTGTTTATTTAGGCCAAGACCACTATGTCCATCATATCCTTGTCACTTAATTATTTGGAACCCTTTTGGATATTGTTCAACTAACAACCTCTTAGATTCAGTGTATTCTTCTTCTTTATACAACCATCTGAGGATATGATCATCTAGATATTCTTTGGAAAGTTCCCCTCATGTAGTGAAGGTGTTAGGGGGATTATGGATGATAACCTTAGGCTGCAAGGGTTGCAATTTTCCATATGACTTTGGGGATTTAGGTAATTTTTTGATGAAAAAGAGACTCTTCATGTTATATTCTCCACATCCTTTGTCTTGGATCTGGATCTTAGGCGTGGAAGGTGTGGTGAATGGAGTGGATGATTTGACCAGAGTACATAGGTCAATTTAGTGAGATGGAGTGGTGGACGAAGTGGAAGGTGAGGCCTCTCAATTGATGGGCACTTGATGTTCAATAGTTCCTCTTAGGTTTGAGCAATACTAAAAAGGATCAGGGTTGCCTAGAATAGTAATTTCAATGCAATTGTGTGGGAATTTGAGGCATTGATGGTAGGTGGATGGAATAGCTCTCATAGCATGAATCCAAGGATGGCCAAGAAGAATAGTATAATGCAAATCCAAATCCAAGACATGAAATATTGTATCTTGCATTGTTGGGCCAACTCTTATAAGAAGTGAAATTACACCTTCAGACGAATGCTCAACATCATCATAACCTTTGATGGTGATTTTCTTTGTTCGGTCTATACAATTCTTAGAGTATCCCAATGCTTTCACCAATTTTAGTAAGCAAATATTCAAACCTGCTCCAATGTCTACTAGGACTCATTTGATCTTTCATTTATCGATGTAGACTTCAAGGTGTAGGGGGTCGTTATGATTAGATTTTGGTGTGGAAAGGTCTTTCTCAGAGAAGGTGACATGGTGTGGCATAGATAAGTATCCAAACATGGCTTGAAATGTATTGACATCTAGGTTGGTAGGGACAGAGTCTTCTTGCAATGCTTTGTCAAGTATAGCTCTGTGCTGTGGGGATGTGCAAAGGAGCTCCAAGATAGAAATTTGCATGGGGGTTTTTCCCAACTGCTCCAGGAGATTATATTGACTCTTTGGATGTGAATTAGATGGAGGTCCTAGAATAGCTATCTTGGTTCTATGAGTAGTAATAAAAAAAATGAGTTTGGCTTGTTTATGGTGATGGTAGCAATGAGATCATCAAAGGGTGTTATGTTAAGAATGATAGTGCTATAGTCCTGTTTGACTACAACATAGTTGACACTATTATTGTTTCCTAAACTGGAGGCTTTCCCTTTATCGTGGTATTTCAAGGGAGTCTTGAATATGGTATGATCAACATTGGTTTTTTCTTGCGAATCTCCTACTGATATGGTTCCATTTTCGATGAGGTCTTGAATAATGTTCTTGAGTTTCCAACATCCAACTATTCTGTGTCATTTTCCATAGTGGTATTCATAGTATTCATCTTCTTTCCACCAATCAAGTTTGATAAGGTAGCTTCATAATTCTTGGTGTCCGGAAGTGAGATGATATTAGATTGCAAAAGCTATTTGAGGATTGATTTGATGGGTTCACCTAATGGAGTGTATGTTATCTTGGCACGAGGAGCTCCTCTTCATTGTCGATTATTTTGGACAACATTTAGCGTTTGGTTTCAACTTTGGATTTGTGTATTTGGGATAGTTGATTTATTTGATAAGGAGGGGCATTTGAGTTGAATGGTTGGAACTTTTGTTATCAATTTGGCATCAATAACTCCATCATTTGTGACATTTTTGTTTCAAGACTAGTATTTACTTTTGTCATTGTTGGATTTCAGATTTTCTTTGTTTACCTTGACTAATCCGTTGGTGATAAGACCTTTCTCAATAAGGATGCATTTCTCAAGGATCTCTTCAAAGGCTGTGCAACATTGGATTTGAATTCAGATCATCATTTCTCCATTAAGATTTTCCACAAACATGGCGACCAATTATTTTTTAGGAATGTGACAAGGGAATTTTCTAACCAAACCTCTCCATCTCTGGTAAAATGAGGTGAGTGGTTCTCCTTCTTGTTTGGTTGTGCTCAATGTTGCAAGGGTGACATCATTTTTAATGTTGAAGGAAAAATGATTGATGAATTTGTCGGCTAGTTCACCCCATGTTCTTATTCCTAAAGGAAGGTGTGCAAACAAATCTAGAGCCGGCTCTATAAGGCTTCACGGGAATAGTCTAATCAAATAGATAGGATCATTATGTGTTGAATTATCGAATGTGCTCTATTGGATCCCCTAGCCCCTTGTATTTAGGAAAAGGTGGTGTTGTGAAATGAGGGGGAAAGGGAGGCATATATAATTTTTGATCAAATGAAAAGGGGCACAATTCCTCTACGAAATAGGTCTTTTTGTTGGTCCCCAATTGCATGTTTGTCATTTGTTGTTGAAGGGTCTGCACTTTTTGTACCAAGAAGTCTGCGAGAGATGGTGTTGCATTGTTTTGATTTTATGTCACAATATTAGATTTAAGGTCATAGGTTGGATTTGAATTAGGATTGATGCCTTGTGACATGAGACCTTGGTTGCCATATTGATTTGTGTTGGTTTGATTTGGAATGAAATTGGAATTTAGGTTTGTTCCAAAGGTCATGTTTGAATATGGTATGGTGTTTTGGAATTGAGGTGTAGAACCTTGATTTGTGTTTTGGTTTTGAAAATTAGGTCCTTGGTTTGCAAATGAAGGTGTAGGTCCTTGAATGATGTTTTGTGATAAAGGAATGGTCCCTTGATTGGTATTTTGAAATGAAGATGTAGGCCCTTGATTGAATTTTTTTGATGAAGGAATGGTTCCTTGGCTAGAATTTTGGAATGATGGAAGAGGCCCTTGATTAGAATTTTGGAGTGATAAGATAGCTCCTTGATTAATTTTTTTCTTTGGGACTTTTCGTGAGACAATGTGAACCTTCCTAGGTTGACTTGATGAAGGTATACTTTGAAATTAAAATAAGCATCCTTGATTTTTGTTTTGAAGTGTACGAATAGAACCTTGGTTTGTATTTTGAGTCAAAGGTGTAGGACCTTGTGAAGTGGAACCTTGACGTGTGTTTTGAAAAAGGGGGTTTATAAAGGTATTGCCTATGGAACTGGAGGAACTTCCAAGTGTGAAACTTTGTCCTTGTGTAGGGGTATGGGTTACCTTGTTTCCAAATGTTGGGATGCTTGGGATATGTGTGGTAGTGGTACTCATGTGAGAAGTTGTCCCAAAGGGTATGTTTGATTTTTGTTGTGATGAAGGCATGCCAAGAGAAAATGGATTTTCAGTTTCTTCTTCTACAAGGGTTGACACATCAAAAGCTTGAGGTAGTTTGGCACCCTTTTTAGCTAGTGCATAGAAATTCTTTTTAGGGTTGGGATTAAAAAATTGTTCAACCATGCTTAAAATTCTTGGATCTTGATAAGCCCTTTCAATTTCTCAAGGAGCCAATTGTTTGTTGAATTCTTCTAGGCTCATGTCTTCCCATGTGTTGTTTGGTTTCCTTGTGATGTGTTTCTTGTAGGTGTAGAATGGTTTGAATTTTTTACAAGGGTAGTGTCCTAAAAAGGGTCACTTGAATAATCCATGTCCTTTCTTTTGGATTTTGACCTTGTTTCAACCATGTGAGACCTTCACAAGTTGAGACTAAAGTATGTTTTTATATTTTTAGATTTTAGGATATGAAAATGCAAGGGTGCTAAGGCAATGGCAATAATGCAAGGATGATAAAGGCAAAAGGAAGCTAAAGATTGATTAATGATGAGGTAACTAAATGATGCTAAGGTTAAAATGAAGGCAAGCTATGCTTCTGTCAAAGGATAATGGATGTAAAAGGATATGTCAAGTTAAGGGTATGGTGGAAATGGACTATTTTTTTGTATTTTTGGGATAAAGATGCAAAGTGCAATCTAAGAAATATGAGTCTAAATGAAACTAATGTAAAGGAATTTTAAACAAAGGGTGGAAATCAAGCTAATGTGAACCCAAGGCAACAAAATCTAAATGTCATTGACCATAAGAAAACAACCAAAACTAGGACACAAGACTAAGACCCAAACTTGACAAGTGACAATGACAAGACAATGACAAGTAGAATATGTAACCCAAAATTTTCAAAATCTCAAAGGCCTCCCTATGTTCAAAATTTGAAGGCCCAAATGCAACCTAAGCCTGAAAGTCTAATTTGTACAATGCAAAGGATGGATGAATGCAACCTATCATGCAATGGAATTCTAATGGGAATGCTAAAAATGAGCTAGTGAATCTTGCAAGTCTCTTGTTTATCAGACAAAGGTCACTGTGAAATTGTTTTGGTTCGATTTTGGATGAAAATTTTAGAAGTTTTTGTTTAGCAAAAAATTATGGCTCTATTTTCAGAAAATGTCACATAGTTGCAGTTTAGGTTATCAAATGTAACTCTATACCTAGAAAATATGGTTCAGGCAAACAATTGTAGTTTTCTAGTTCTTAGTTGTGGTTCACTATAATAGTTGTGGTTCACTATAATAGTTGTGGCTCTTTGTTTGGAAGTTACGGTTTTTCATAATGATGCTTTAACAATTTTGAGGTTTTTGAAATGGTTTTGATTTGGATTTCAATTGTTTATGATGAAGTATGATTGGAAAACATAGAATATAGTATCAAACAATTTTTTTGGTCTCGTTTGATGTAAAAATATTTTGATTTAAGAAGACAAGCATGAATCCTAGGTTGGCAAGGACAATATTTGTTGGGTTCCCACTTGGATTTCTTCAGCTGCGCTTATTTAGAGAAAATAGAATACAAACTTGGTAGCACTGGATCTATTGAGAAATGATGCCTCAATTGCCAGCTTGAACCTCTGTCAAAAAAGACTTGGCAAAAAATGTTCATTTCTGCGTTTACCGCCATACCGTGGTGGTCATCTTTTCTATTCTGGTGGTTACCGCCATACTGCGCGCAAATTTCTTCATCACCGTAGTGGCCATAGTATCGGTCTTCCCTTTTGGCTAGCAATTACTGCCTTATTGCAGCTAGCCAAGAGGCTGACCATTGTGACCTTAGTAAGTCCGCCAGTGGCCTGGCTAGCGGTTATCACCTTACCATGGCCAGCCAAGAGGCTGACCACGATGGCCATGGTAAGACCGACAACGGCCTGGCTGGTGGTTACCACCTTACTACGGCTAGCTAAGAGGTTGACCATGGTGACTGTGGTAAGTCCGCTAGTGGCCTGGGTAGCGGTTACCACCTTACCATGGCCAGCCAAGAGGCTGACCGTGGTGGCCGCGATAAGACAGCCAACAGTCGGCCAAGCCAGTTACCACTGTATAGCGATGTGTCTTGGAGCCAGCTGTGGTAGCATAGTAACTTGGAGCGATAGAGCTCAGTTGGACTCGGTTGACTTACCGCCATACCACGAGCTAGTAGGATGGGGTCTATGGTATCGCGGTAATGACTGTGGGGAGCTCAGATGAGCTTGTTGAATAGTTTGACCAAGTTGGACTTTGGGTCAGAAGTAGATAGCAAATGGAATGCAGACACATGGCTCAGTGTCAAAGCAATAATTGACTAGAGGCCAAAGTCGTAGTAGCAATAATTGTAGGTCAACTCAGGGTGGCGAACAGGACCTGATTTGGGTAAAGAAGTTATGGCCTGGGTGGCTCGATGCAGGAAGATCGATATGGGAAGATCTTTGGTGTGATTGAATCATACATGATTGTACCTGGTAATCAAAAGTCTGATAGAATTAAATGCAATGTATGACTTAAGGAAGTTGAGGACTTATTGCATGAGAGAGAGTTCGATCTGTATGTTAGTGATAACATTGTAACAGTGAGAGATAATTCTAGTGTGACTGTTGTGAGCTGATCAGAGAAGACTATAATTTTGTATGTAACTGTTTTGTTACTGTAATACAAATTGTCTAGACTTTGTGTGGTGGGTTTTTTACCTGAAAAGGTTTTCCCACATATATCTTGTGTCAATTTGTGAATGCTAAATTATGTTATCTATTTTACTTACATGTATTCATCTCAAGTAGTTTTAGAATGCTATTAAAACCGGTTTATGCTCTTCTCCTCTATTGTATTAGTGTTAAGGGAATGTACTCCGCACTGTTGGGTCTCTAGATCCATGCATGTTTTTCCCTTCAAGTGGTATCAAAGCTTGGCCAGTTGTGTTATCCTTGTAGGAAAGATTAGTTTTTTCTACTAATACTATTTGAGTGGGAGTCTTGTATTGTTAAAACTTGTTTCTGTTTGAGATGGCGAGTACATATGGTAGATTAGACATTGAAAAATTCAATGGCAGTAACTTTGAGTTATGGAAACTCAAGATAGAAGACTTGCTTGTGGATAGAGACCTTTGGATTATAGTGTTTGGAACTAAGCCACAAAGTACAACATAAGAATCTTGGGATCTTGTTGATAGAAAAGCAAGAGGTTTGATAAGATTGAGTCTAGCCGATTTTGTACTCCTGAACATCCATGAGGAGCAGTCTGCAACTTCATTATGGAAGAAGCTTGGTGACATTTATCAAGGAAAGTCTCTAGTAAATAAGTTATACTTGAGGAAGAAGTTGTACTCCTTGAAGATGGAAGAAGGTGCATCTATTGTAGACCATCTGAACTCATTTAATATGAGTGTTACTCAGCTGGCATCTGTAAGTGTAAAGATTGAGGAGGAGGATCATTGCATGCTCCTGTTGTGCTCATTACCTGATAGTTGCGACCATCTTGTGATGGCCATTGGAAGCACTACCGCTGCTTTCAAGATGGAAGATGTTGGTGCCTCATTGCTATCTAAAAAGATGTGGAGGAAGTCTTCAGAGATAGCCAAAGGAGAAAGGCAAGAAGAAGGACAAGAAGTCGAAATACAAATCTGTAGGAAGATCAAATTCTCCTGGTAAAAAGTTCAAGGTGATTCAACGTTGGAGATAGTTGGCAGAGGAAGAGTCAGAATTCAGTTCCTTGATGGGAGAGTCAAAGGTATTGGTGGCGTACTTCACATACTAGGTCTAGCTTGAAATCTTCTTTCTATCAGTAAGTTAAATGATGCTGATGTAGAAGTTTCTTTTTCAAGTAAGGGATGTAAAATGGCTAGAGGTGCAATGGTGTTGGCTAAGGGTGTTTGTACTGGCACTCTATACAAGATGGATGCACGTCCTGTTCTTTGTATCAGTGCCTTTGTAAAGCCATGCAATGTTGCACCTGTAGAGAAAGATGAAGACTCTTCTTTGGCTGCAAATGCTATGGAGGTAAAAATCCCACCTTAGAAGACTATGTTGTGGCATCATAGACTTGGACGCATTGGTGAGAAAGGTTTTAAAACCTTGAAAAATAAAAATCTTGTAGAAGGGCTTGATGATTGTAACCTTGAGTTCAACTTTTGTGAAACATTGTATCTATGGAAAACAACACCATGTTTCATTTTAATCTAGTCCTCACAAATCTTCTGGTATACTAGGTTATGTTCATTCTGATGTGTTTGGTCCAGTTAATGTTCCTTCATTATCGAAGTCTAGATATTATGTTTCTTTTATTGATGACTGTTCGAGAAGGGCATTTGTATACTTCATTAAAAGTAAATCAGAAGTGTTCAGTTGGTTTAAAGAATTTAAATCTTTGGTTGAGAATCAGACTGGAAGAAAAATCAAATGTTTGAAGATGGACAATGGTGGTGAATTTTGTTCTGCAAATTTTGAAAGGTATTGCATTGATCATGGAATTAAAAGGCACAAGACAACGCCTTACACTCCACTGCAAAATGGAGTTGCTGAAAGGTTAAACAGGATACTGATGGAAAAGGCAAGGAGTATGCTGAGTGGTGCTGGTCTAGAGCAAAAGTTCTGGGCTAAGGCTGTGGCTACAACATGTTATCTATCAAATAGATCTCTTTGTTTAGATCTTGTTGACAAGACACCTTTGGAAGCATGGTCTGGTAAGAAGCCCTCTCTGAGGCATGTCTGTGTGTTTGGCTGTGAGGCATATTTTTATGTGCCAAATGAAAAGAGATCTAAATTGGATAACAAGGCTATCAAATGTATTCTCATCGGCTATGGAGTTGGTGTGAAAGGATACAAGCTTTGGCACCTTATTACTGAGAAGGTTTTGTACAACAGAAGCATGATATTTTGTGAGCTAAAACCTTCAGTAAGTGATCAACAACTTGAGACAAATCAGAGTGACAAGAAGAAGGATGCAGTTGAAATTCCACAAACTCCAGAAAGGGAAGAGTTGCATGGTGTACCTGAGACTGAGGAGAGCTCAAGTAGCTTTGGAAGTTATGATGATGAAGAACAACCTTAGCTTGTAAGAAGATCTACATGAGAAACAAGGAAACTTGATAGGTATGGTTTCTCTATGTTAGATTCAAATTGTGCCTATGCTTTAATTACTAGCACTAATGAACCTAGGACTATTAAAGAAGCAATCAGTATGGCTGATTCAAAGTCTTGGCTAGAAGCCATGAATGAAGAAATGGATTCTTTGAAAAAGAATGATACCTAGAACTTGGTACCACTTCCAAAAGGGCGAAAGCCTATTGGTTGTAAATGGATATTCAAAAGGAAGACAGGTCTTGATTGTAGTGTTAAGAAGTATAAGGCTAGATTGGTTGCAAAGGGTTTTTCTCAAATTGAGGGAATTGACTATGGAGAGATTTTTTCCCCTATAGAAAAGTCGACATCCATCAGATTTTTGTTATCATTAGCTGCTGTGTTTGATTTTTAAATTGAGCAAATCGATGTGAAGATAGTGTTTCTCCATGGTGAGCTGGAAGAAGAAATCTGCATGTCCCAGCCTGAGCATTTTGTTGAAAGAGGTAAATAAAATTTGGTTTGCAAATTAAATAAATCTCTCTATGGTTTATAACAATCTCCTAGAATGTGGTATCAGAAATTTGACACATTTGTGTTGTCAATTGGATTTGTGAGATCAAAATCTGATCATTGTATTTCTTATAAATCTGAGAATGATCGTGCACATGTTATTACCCTGTATGTGGATGATATGTTATTCATTAGAAATAGCAAGACTATGATTTTTAATCTTAAATCTCAGTTGTCTACAAAGTTTAAAATGAAAGATCTTGGTGCAGCTAGGTACATTCTTAGAATGGAGATTACCAGGGATAGAACAAGCAGAAAGATTTGGGTCAGTCAGAGTAATTATGTGAAGATAGTTCTAGATAGGTTTAGCATGGATGACTGCAAAAATCTTGTTTTTCCAATCATGCATGGAACTAAGTTGTCTGTTGAAGATTGTACAAAGTCTACTATTGAGATGGAGGACATGACCAATGCGCCTTATGCAAGTGCTGTTGGTAGTTTGATGTATGCTATGGTTTGTACAAGACCAGATATTGCCCAAGCGGTGGGAGTTTTAAGCTGATTTATGGAAAATCTAGGAAGATCACATTGGGATGTTGTGAAGAGAGTATTTAGGTATTTGAAGGGGACTTCAGATTATGCATTGTGTTACCATGGTAGTATGGTTACATCATAGAGGGCTCTCAACATTTATGGGTATGTTGATTCAGATTGGGCAGGGGACATTGACAATAGGCGATCCACTAGTGGATACACTTTCATGCTTAATGGTGGAGCAATCAGCTGGATGAGCAAGTGACAGGCTGTAGTTGCTTTATCCACGATAGAGGCAGAGTACATGGCTGCAACTCATGCCTACAAGGAAGCAATTTGGTTAAACCGTTTGTGTTCAGACATTGGATTTAATGCTGGACAAATTTCAATCTGTTGTGACAATCAGAGTGCCATTTGTTTGGCAAAGAATCTGACCTTTCATGCTAGGACCAAGCACATTGATGTGCAATATCATTTCATAAGGGATATGGTCGAAGACAGAAAGGTCAGTTTGGAAAAGGTGGACACTTTGAAGAATGCTGCAGATGCTTTGACAAAGCCGGTTAGCACTGAAAAATTCAGATGGTGCGCAGAATCGATGGGCCTTGGGGCCAATGACAGATAGTAATTTTTCAGAGTTTGAAGGAAGCCGAGAATCTTCGTCAAGTGGGAGCTTGTTGAGGAACAATGCCTCAATTTCTAGCTTGAACCTCTGATAGAAAAGACTTGGCAAAAAATGTTAATTTTTGTATTTACCGCCATACCGCACACAACTTTCTTCATCACCATGGTGGCCACAGTATCGGTCTTCCCTTTTGGTTGGTGGTTACCACCTTACTGCACCTAGCCAAGAGGCTGACCGCAATGACCACTAAGTCTGCCAGTGGCCTGGCTGGCAGTTACCACCTTATCGCGGCCAACCAAGAGACTAACCGCGGTGGCCGCGGTAAGACCGCCAATGGCCCGGCTGGTGGTTATCGCCCTACCATGGCCAACCAAGAGGCTAACCATGGTGACCATGGTAAGTCAGCCAATGGCCTGGCTGGCAGTTACCACCTTACCACAGTCAGCCAAGAGGTTGACCGCGGTGGCCGCGGTAAGGGCCAAGCCGGTTACCGTTGTACCGTGGTGTGTCATGGAGCCGGCTGTAGTAGGACAGTAACTTGGAGTGATAGAGCATGGTTGGACTCGGTTGACTTAATGGCATACCATGAGCTGGTAAGATGGGGTCTGTGGTAGCACGGTAATGACTGTGGGGAGCTTGGATGAGCTCGTTGATTGGTTTGACCACGTTGGACTCAGGGTCATAAGCGGATAGTGAATGGAATGTAGACACGTGGCTTAGTGTCAAAGCGATAATTGGCTAGAGGCCAAAGTCATAGCAGTAGTAATTGCAGGTCGGCCCAGGGTGGTGAACAGGACCTGATTTGGGTAAAGAAGTTATGGCTTGGGTGGCTCGATGCAGGAAGATCTTTGGTGTAATTGAATCATACATGATTATACCTGGTAATCAGAAGTTGTTGATAGAATTAAATGCAACGTCTAGCTTAAGGAATTTGAGGACTTATTGCATGAGAGAGAGTTTGATCTATATGTTACAGATCACATTGTAATAGTGAGAGATAATTATAGTCTGACTGCTATGAGCTAATCAGAGAAGACTATAATTTTGTATGTAACTATTTTGGTACAGTAATACAAATTTTCTAGACTTTGTGTGGTGGGTTTTTTAGCTAAAAGGGTTTTCCCACGTATATCTTGTGTCAATCTGTGAATGCTAAATTTTGTTATCTATTTTACTTGCATGTATTCATCTCAAGTAGTTTTAGAATGCTATTGAAATCGGTTTATGATCTTCTCCTCTATTGTATTAGTGTTAAGGGAATGTATTCCGCACTGTTGGGTATCTAGATCCATGCATGTTTTTCCCTTTAGGACCCTCCTTACTCGACACTCACTTCTCGGGCATACCAAGTTCTGATTCCCCAAAGAGGAATTTTCTAGATCTCTACAAAGAACCATGAAAATGTGGGATAGCTTCAGAGGTCCGACCTCCTACGCCAGAAAATAGAAGGATTTTGGCTGCTACAAACAAGAGGTGTCTAGTAAGGGCATCTGGTTCATGGGGTACGATGATAAACTCCCTCAAGAGGTCTCCCAACCCTTAGAACAATGGATTTTTGCATCATAAAGATACTAAGGGGAGCTATCACGTACCACTTCCCGTTGATTGCAAACTTTCCTTGCAATCACAAATTTGTATAGCGATTCAAAAGGACTTGGATTTAGCCCGTTACCTCTTGGTTAATTCCCTTAGGGTGAGTATTTTTTTGTACCAAGGTAGGCCCTCTAAAGGGTAAACACAAAAATGAATGGGTCTGGTTTTCTGATCACCAAGTTTGCACAAGGTGAGAGTATAATACCTACCATCCTTCAAACACTAAAACAGTGATTCATTACCCCCTAGTTAAATCTACGTGAGAGAAGAAAATCATTCTTTTTAAAGCACCAATGGAAATGTTGTCTAGTTTAAAGCAAACAAGATTGTGGTTTCAAAATATAGCCTTGGAAAAATGAAACCTACAAAGCCACGTGTTAGTAGTTTCACAAAAGATGTCTTGGACCAATGAAAAGCTGCAAAAACCTTGTTAGCACAAAAGGTTAGGAGCTAAGCAAAACTCACAAATGAACACCTAAATCAGATTGAAAAATAAAGAAGCTAGACAAACATAAAAATCAAAGAAACTAAGCTAAGAGCCCAATTTTTTTGTTGCTTCTAAAGAAGCAGTTTTGGGAGCTCCAGTCCAAAGCCACACACTGCAAACAAATGATTAGTAACCTGAAAATACTAGTCTAATGGAAAAACCATAAAAGAAAGATACAAAAAGCACAAAACTAGAACTCTAAATTGTGCAAACAAATGTGTCATTCCTTGCAATGATTGCATTGCTGCATCGTATCACATGAGAGCGTTTGCGTTACAATTTCAAATTCAAATTTCTCTACCCATCATGTCTCTAGAAAATGCGTCGCTTCTCCTCAAATGAGTCATTTTGTTCATCAGATGTGTCACTTCTTGGAAAATGTGTCACTGCATTTAATATTTGCATCGTTTTGTACCTAAAATTTGCAAAACAAGCAAGAAACCGTACGATAAAATTTGCAAAACTAGTGTTCGCGTTAGGTTCACCAATGTAAGAAGGGGTCAAATTAATTATAGCCTAGATATAGTGATAGCCAACACATCTAAACTAAAAACCCAATCTCAAACAAAGGAATACAAACAATGAGAGATAAACTAAATGCATTCAAAATAGACACTTTGCATTGTAGCTCTTCACTTCCCTTGTCTCTCCTATTTCTTCTTATGCCAATATTGCCCTCAAATTTTTTGTTGAAGCTGTGAAAATACCTACAAATAGTAAGCAAGAAAGTTGGAGATAATGGTTGTTAAGGTCAAAATGGAGGAGAATGGTATCTTTTATAGACAACCATTTGAATGGATGACTGGGATTGATCTTCTAGAAATATTCTAAGATCAACAGATGAGGATTCATGAGAGGGAGGTTATGAAACTAATGGCCAAGATCGATCTTCTGGAAAGATGCCAAGATCAACGGTGGAGGATTGATGCACCAAAAAGAGGTGGGCAATGAGGGCTATGACACTCGACAACTAAGACAAAAATGAAGTCTTATGATATAGACATCTCTGACAGAAATACAGGCCATGAACAGGGCATCTTTGACCAAAAGGAAGGGATAAATAATTTATTTTAAATTATTTATTCGAAAATGGTGAAAATGGACAAGTGGAAAATAAATAATTCATTTAAACTATTTATTTGGAGAAATGAAAATGATCATTTAATTAAATCAATCAATTTAATTAAATAGGAGGGATGGAAATTAGGCATTAAATAATTAATCTGAATTAATTATTTAATGGGGAGAGAAATGATGCATAATCAAATAATCTTGATAATTATTTAATTATGGAAGGATGAAAAGGTCAGTGTATAGACAAATACTTATTATTATCTGACTATAGATGAGTGATAAAAGATAAATAATTAAATAAATAATGATTTATTTAATTATTGAAGAAAGGGAGTGTTAGTGACACAATTAATTTATTTTAATTGATCAGGATAGAATAAAGATTAGAAAATGAATTAATTAAATAATTAAAATGTTTTAATTATTAGAGGATGACGACCAAGGAAAAATGTTGCTCACAGACCTAGTATATTTTTTAGGGTCTACATGTTTATGTCTATGTTGATGATGCATGAGTTCTAGGTTGAAGTGTGTTTCTTGGGTATTTGAATATATTTAATTTTTCTCTTTATAGGTAGATTGTATAATTGTATTACTAGCTTCAAGGATATATATATATATATATATATATATATATATATATATATATATATATATATATATATATATCTCAATGATATTTATACACATAAAATTTATAGGTTTATATAGGTTGGCTAGTAGAAGATGGGACTATGATGTTCATTCTTGCAATAAATTAGCCAAATGAAAGAAACATAACATGGTAGATAATATTGTATTAATTTGATAGAATTACATTACAAAACATTGCTAGTCTCTTTGAGGGGAAACCTCCATTGAGAATTATTCAATACAATATATTCATGAATACTCTTAAAAACAACCTATGCATCATATTTATAGTAGTTCCAATAAACCCAACTACTATTTCCCAAGCATGTGGAATTATTCTTAATAACTCAAGGGATGAAATATAAAGAATATGTATCCAAGCTCTTTCTGAAAATATGGATTAAAAGAAAAGAGTTAGGATGAAAGCATCCTAACATCCCCTCCCCATTTAAAAATAGTATCCTCTAATATGAAAGGTAACAAATTGATGTTAAATTAGGTGAAGGATATCCTAAGTAGAATATTTTGGTTGTATGTCATACCACTAGATTAGGACCCCTATGAGCATGTGATTATAAATTTTGTGGGAGATGCATATCCTATAATGTCCCATTTTCAATAAATTTATGTTTTTGGAACAAAATTCCATTTCCTATCTTCAACAAGGTAAGATCGATGGAACCTAGCCTCATAAATCCCAACAATTATAAGTGTGGGACATTTTTGGTCTTATCTCCAAGTTGTAGATTTTTGAACTTTTAGAGTTCATTATATTGACATGCCTTTCCATCTAAGTTTGACTTCTCCTTAGTTCCCACTAGACTTTGGACTTTACTATATTGGCATGACTTTTTAACCAACTCCACTTCTCTTATATTTCTATTGGAGAATCAAAATTATCCATCCTAACATGATTTTCCCCTAACCCCCACTCCTTTTCCCTTACCTTGTTGGAGAGTTGGACTTCCTCAAACATGTATACCTCTTCATAAATCCCTAAAAAGTGATAAAATCCATGTGATACCCCTAACCCTTGAAGTCCAAGATTCCTATATTTTTACATTATTCACCTTACCTACCCCTTACAAGGTTGAATATTTCATTAATACCATATTTGATTATCCAATTTTTTTAGAAGGGATTTTCTTGCCTAAAAAAATATATTCAAAATTAACTACATGAATTTATGTGTACTTACATCTTGAAGGATAATAACCATCAAATCTCATTAATGTGGTGGTGGAGGTTTGGTCACCATTTTAGAGTTTTTCATGGGATCTTCTTTGCCTTGCACACACAAATCAAAGGATTTCATTTATCTTGCTAATGTCAAGGACCAATGGTAGTGAATCTCTTCCCTAGGCAATTTGAATATGCCAAAGGAGATATATTTCTAGGTTTTTGATTCTTTCGACATCATGGACTTTCCATAAAATCCCCTGCTAACATTATTTTGAGCACTAGTCTTTGAATAGTCAAATTTAAGGATGAAAACCATTAGAATTGTAGAAACCTAGAGGACATAATGATGCAGGAGCATCCTTGGTTCTTGGAAATCCTGCATCAACCAAAAATATTTTCATTCAATTTTGTTCTTGTTCAGTTCTTGTTCAGTTCGAGTTGGCAGATTCGGTATTTCATCATATTTGCTCACCAGATCCTGTGGATCTATACTTTCATCATGGACATGTTCATTTTCCTTATTTCAATATTGCAGATCAAATGGATCTTTTTCTAGCAAGTTATCACTTTCGGACTAAGTGACAATTTCTGGAACCAACACCGAAATAATTTCAAACCTAACGGCTAGTTGGATATCTTGTGGATCTTTCTCGTTACTTGCAGATCCTTGCATGGTGTTTCAAATTGTTCCATGGATTCTCCTCGACCTTAATGTTAGGTCCACACTTCATCATATGCACCCATTAATGAGAAATTCAAATTGAAGGCCGACCTATTTCATGCAGGTTACATTTTATTCATCGAAGATTGTAATGATGTTTGGCCAACACAGATGATCCTAGACCCTTGGATGTGATATAAATCATTGTAATCAATCATTAGAAAGAATATTAAGTAGACTGGAGATTCGATGTAAGATTTCAACTTGCATTAAGGAGCATATAGGAATATTGTAGTCTGAGCATGTTGTATCAAGCCTGTGAGCCAAATCTGTAAGCCCAGATGTGGCTGACTGTATGTAATCAAAATTTATGATAATAAGAATGTTTTAATTTGCATTTGCCTCCATATTATGTGTTGCTTATGTTGTGTAACTCTTTTTGCATGGTCTATATTGTTCTCTTTGAGGACCCTCCTACCATGACTGCACCAAATTGGTATCAAAGCGAGATTCATTATGTGGGAGATCATTAGAGTTTGCGAAGTCCTATTGAAGACTTGTTGTGGGGTGGCAGACTAAGGATCTAACTTGTAGCTGCAGAGGACTTGTGTAAGGATGGCGAGAAGAAGAAATGGTAGAGGAAATGCAACTGGTGGAAATTTAGACCCAACTATAATGGAGATGTTGAAAGGAATTGCTGCTAGATTAGAAGTAGTCGAAACAACCCAGAGGAGAGGTTGACTGGTTGATGATATGAGTGGTGAAGAGGTAGAAGAACAAGAAGAAAGGGAAATAAAAGAGAAACTTGGCCTTGACCAAGGAGAAGAGAGGTTCATAAGAGCCCTAACTAGAGTAAGTACTAAACCAAATTTCAATCCACTGGATTATAATGACAAGTTGGATTTAGATGAATTGCTTGATTCGATAATGGAGATGGAGAAGTATTTTTATTTTGAAGGTACCAAAAAAGACAAGAAGGTGAAATTTTCTTATACAAAGTTGAAAGGAAATGCATCCCTTTGGTGGGAACATTTGCAGACAGATATGCAGAGAAGAGGAAAGGAGAAAATAAAATCATGGGATCGAATGGTAAATAAGTTAAAGAATTTTTTTTTTCCTACAGACTATCAGATTAGTTTGTTCTGAAAGTTTTAAAATTTGAAGCAGAAGGAGTCAAGTGTGATAGAATATATTGAGGAGTTCTACAAGTTGAATATCAGATCGAGACATTCAGAGGATGAGACCGAGCAAGTTGCCAGATATGTGAATTGTTTTAGGTCATCTGTACAGGATGAGATCAGTTTGATCAAGTTGTTGAGTGTGGAGGAGGCATATCAATGAGCCCTAAAAGAAGAAGAGAAGCTGAATAAAAGACATGAGCAAAGACATAGAGGAAGAGGTGGAAGATTTTTGAGAGGAAAATTTCTTACTGGAGAAAGAGGATCTTTTGTAGACTATAATAAAGATAAGGAAGTCAGTAAGAATGATAATCTGTACCATAGAGATGATGGAAACTCTTACCGAAGAGGAGGACATGGTGGTTGTGAACCCCTAAACTTGCAAATGCACAAGAGCAACAAACATGATTAATATGTTAGATCAAATACATTGAAACAAGCATGAGGGATTCCCCATGAAATCCATCTATCTAAAACTTATATTAGGAAATGAAGAACACAATGAGAAATGAAAACTTATGTAAGCATGATGATTCCATGGGGGAATTGATGCCAATGATATGTTGCAATTGGCCCTTTCCCAATTCCTAATTGCAATGTTTGATTGAATGAGAGAAATGGTCAAATCTCCAAAGAGATTTGAGCATAACCTTGTTACAAAATCTCAAATATGGTGGATGATTGGATGAAATTGGAAAAATTAGCTCTCAATGTGGAGAGAGTAACTTTGCATGTGATTGTGGATGAGGATGAAGTTGAGTAGAGTAAGTTTACTCAAATTGTGGATGTTTGAGTGAGAGGAAGAGTCTCTCATTTATAGATTCTCAAATTGGAAGAATGAGGGATTTGGATGAATGTGGGATAAAATACCAACCAATGAGAAGTGGCCACTTGTCCACATGTGATTGGAGGAGGAATGAGCACATTTTGGTCAATGTGCATGATAAATGCTATTGGATTCAAATTTGAATTTTGAATTTAACATGTGAGAGGGAAAGAGAAATGGAGTTAATGTCACTTGGCTCAATGCACAAGGACATGTAAGAGGCATTGAATGCCTTGTTGGAAGGACCGAGCCCACTTGGCCTTTTTGAATTCAAATGAAGGAATATTCTCTTTTGATGCTTTGTAAGGGAAAATAGAGAATTAAATAAATCAAAGTATTTGATTTATTGTGCAACTTGCATTCTCTAGAGGATTTTAATGAGAGGGATTAAGTTAATCATGGATTTGATTAATTTAATGAAGAATTAGGTGATTTGACAATTTAGACTTAAATAGATGAATTAATTTAAATCAGAATTGAGAGGAAATGATTTATTTAACCAAAGAGGAATATGTTAGATTAAATCAAATAAGGTTTAATTTATTTAATTTAATAGGAGGACTTTAGAGATTTAATTTAAATAAAATGAATTATTTAAATGAATGAAAAAAGATGATTAATTTAATCACCAGAGGAGAAAGACCTAATTAAATAAATAATGATTTATTTAATTAAGGGATGAAAGGTGTTGATAAGCTGAGAGTATGATTCAAGACGAAATGATATTAGTAGGATCAGAATTAGGTACATGTATATTTTCCATGTCTACAGTGGTTACCAGAATGAGGGTTATAGAAAAGATAATAGAGGATAGGAAAAAAGAGTATTTAGGGGAGCTTGTTTTAAGTGTGGTGGAGAAGTACATAGAGAATTTGAATGTAATCAGAGAGAGACAAGTAGAAAGATAGAGAATAGTAGAAGAACAACCTTTGTTGAGGAGGATCATGTCAGATCATCTAATAAACCAGAAGAGGGAGAAGTGTTGGTGAACAAAAGAGTATTTTGTCAAAGTGAGATGGAGTAGGAACCGTTGCAGAGAAAGAATTTGTTTCAAACTAGATGCAAGGTAGCTCTAACAACCTAGCTTCTAAAGAAATGGTGACCAAATTAAAGCTAGAAATTTTGAAACACCTGAAGTCTTATTAGATAGCATGGATTCAAGATGAGCATAAGATACTGGTAAGTGAACAATATTTGGTGAAATTGAAGATAGGAAATTATCATGATGAAGTTTTGTGTGATATCATGCCTATGGATGTATGCCATATTCTATTGGGAAGGCCTTGGCAGTATGATAAAAAATCTATTCATGATGGAAAGAAGAACATATATACCATTGTTGCAAATGGGATGAAGCAGACTTTGTTACAATTGGAGGATGTTTTTAAAGTTGAGGTTTGTACGAATACTATAATTTTTTTGGTTGATGGAAGGATATTTCTGGATGGACTGAGACATGAGAGCATGTGTTATGCCCTAGTTCCTAAGAAGGATGAAGACTTGAAGCATGCAAAATAACAACCGAAGGAGATAAAGGAGTTGCTGGAAAAATATGAAGCTATCATTTCGGATAATGTACGTGATGGATTTCCACCTGTGAGGAGTATCAGTCATTTCATGGATTTGATTCTTGGAGCTAGTTTTCCTAATAAAGCAGCACACCAAATGACACCAACAGAGAATGAAGAGTTGAATAGACAAGTGAAAGAGTTGTTGAGGAAGGGTTTGATCAGAGAAAGCTTAAGTCCTTGTGCAGTACCTATTGTGCTAGCACCTAAGAAGGATGGAGAATGGAGGATGTGTACAGAATCGAGAGCCATAAAAAAATCATAGTGAAGTATAGATTTCCCTTGCCTCAGATGGATGACATTATGGATTGTTTGAGTGGAGCTAAATACTTTACAAAGATAGATTTGAAGAGTGGATATCATCAGATCAGAATCAAAGAAGGGGATGAGTGGAAGAAAACATTCAAGACAAATGAAGGATTGTATGAGTGGTTGGTGATGCCTTTTGGATTAACAAATGCATCGAGTAATTTCATGAGGCTGATGAATGAGGTATTGAAGAAATTCTTGGGTAAGTTTGTGATTTTGTATTTGGATGATATCTTGATTTTCAGTAAGACTACAGATTTAGAGAAGAACATTTGTTGCATATAAGACAAGGTTTCCAGAGGTTGAGAGAAGAGTAGTTGCTAATAAACATTAAGAAGTGTAGCTTCATGAAGGAAGAATTGATATATTTGGGATTTTTGATATCTGTTGATGGATTGGAGATGGATCCTGAGAAGGTAAGAGCAATTGTTGAATGGCCTACACTGAAAAGCATTGGAGATGTAAGATAATTTCATGGATTGGCTATTTTCTACCGAAAGTTCATTAGGAATTTCAGTTCTATTTACAATCCTATGACAAAAACAATGAGAGGAGATAAGAAAGATTTTAGGTGGACATCTAGAGCAGACCGGAGTTTTGAGTTGTTGAAATAGAAGGTGACTAAGCAGCTTGTGTTGGCTTTACTAGACTTTAATAAGGTATTTCAGGTAGACTGTGATGCAAGTGGAAATACAATTGGAGTAGTATTAAGTCAAGAAGGAAGACAGGTAGCTTACTTTAGTGATAAATTGAATGATGCTAGGAGGAGGTATTTGGTGTATGAAAAGGGGTTTTATGCTATATTTCAAGCCTTAAAGAAGTGGAGACATTACTTGTTGCCTAAGGAGTTTGTGTTGTATACAAATCATCATGCCTTATAATATTTGAACAGTCAAGGTAAGTTGAATGAAAGACACATGAGATGGGTAGAATTATTGCAGAGTTATACTTTTGTTTTGAAATATAGGAGTGGAAATTCAAAGAGAGTTGTTGATGATTTGAGTAGGAGAAGGAATTTACTGGTAGAAATGAGAGTGGAGACATTAGGTTTTGATGAATTGAAGAACTTGTATGAGGAAGACCCAGATTTTGCAGAACCTTGGAGAGCTTGTAAAGAACCAGTCTTGGAGGATAGGAGTCAATGGTTGGATTATTTCATTCAAGAGGATATGTTGTTCAGAGGGAATCAGTTGTGTATACCTCAGAGTTCAATGAGGGACAATTTGGTGAAAGAAAAACATAGTGGAGGATTGGTAGGACACTTTGGAATTGATAAGACAATAGCATTGGTAAGTGAAAATTACTTTTGACCACAGATTCATAAGGATGCTAGGAAATTTGTGTAGAGTTGCAGAGTTTGTCAAGTTGCAAAAGGGAGTAGTTAGAATGTTGGATTGTATAAGCCTTTGATAGTTCCAGAGAGACCTTGGGAGGATATCAACATGGATTTCATACTTGGTTTGTCGAAGACATAGAGAGGTAATGATTCCATATTTGTGGTGGTGGATATATTTTCTAAGATGACACATTTCATACCTTGTAAGAAGACAATAGATGTAGTACATGTAGCAGACTTATTTTTCAAGGAAGTAGTTAGATTGCATGGATTACCTAGGAGTATTGTTTCAGACAGAGATACAAATTTTGTTGGTTACTTTTGGAGGACACTTTTGAAGAAGTTAAAGAAATATTTAAAGTTCAGTTCTACTTTTTACCCACAAATTGATGGACAGACAGAGGTAGCAAATAGGATTTTGGGGAATTTAATGAAATGTTTGGTTGGAGAGAAGACCGGAAGTTGGGATTTAGTCCTTGACCAAGTAGAGTTCGCTTACAATATTTCAGTAAACAAGAGTACTAAAAATACACCTTTTGATATTATCACTGGAGTTCATCCTAGAGGTATATCAGAGTTGTGAGACATTAGTAAGGAAGATAAAAGGAATGCAAAAGCAGAGGAATTCATAGAACATATAAAGAAAGTGCATACTCAAGTAAAGCAACAGTTGGAATATATGAACCGGAAGTATAAGGAGCAAGTAGATGAAAAGAGGAGACATAAGGAGTTCAAAGTTGGAGATCAAGTGATGGTGTATTTGAGGAAGGAAATATTTCTAGTTGGCATATAGAATAAGCTAAAGATGAGGAAGTTTGGACCTTGTAGGATTTTGAAGAAATTTGATTCAAGAAATGCATATGAAGTAGACTTACACGATGGCATGGGTATATCACCTATATTCAACATTGCAGAACTACATCAGTGCCAGGAAGTAGAATTTAGTGAAGCCAATAAAGTAAAATTGGAGAAATAGTTTCCTAAACAACAATCAAATGAGCTAGAAGAGATTTTGGATTTTAGAGATGGGAGGAAAACATGTGGAAGACAATACAAAGAATATCTTATGAAGTGGAAAGGTAGACCAATGGAGGATTCTTCTTGGATTTCTCAGGCTGAGGTAGACTATATTGGTTTTCCTTTAGCCCCAGAAAAGTGGGAGACTCACTTTTCAAATAACCCCATATGTCTGATGCAGGAGAATCCTTGGTTCTTGGCAATCCTGCATCAACCAAAAATATTTTCATTCAATTTTTTTCTTGTTCAGTTCGAGTTGGTAGATTCACTATTTCATCATATATTCTCACTAGATCCTATGGGTCTATACTTTCATTGTGGACATGTTCATTTTCCTTATTTCAAGATTGCAACTCGATTGGATATTTTTGCAGTAAGTTATCACTTTCAGACTAAGTGACAGTGTCTGGAACCGAAACTAGAATAATTTCAAATCTAACAGCTAGTTGGATCTCTTGTGGATCTTTCCCATTACTTGCAGATCCTTGTGTGGTGTTTCGAATTGTTCCATGGGGTTTCCTCGACCATAATTTTTGGTCCACACTTCGTCATATGCACCTGTCGAGGAGAAATTCAAATTTTAAGGCCGACCTATTTCATGCACGTTACATTTTCTTCATCGGAGATTGTAATGATCTTTGGCTGACATGGATGATCCTAGACCCTTGGATGTGATATAAATCATTGTAACCAATCATTAGAAATAAGATTAAGTAGACTCGAGATTCAATGCAATATTTCAACTCGCATTAAGGAGCATATAGGAATATTGTACTTTTAGCATGTTATATGAGGCCTGTGAGCTGAGTCTGTAAACCAAGATGTGGTTGACTATATGTAATCAAAATTTATCACAATAAGAATTTTTTAATCTACATTTGCCTCCATATTTTGTGCTTCTTATGTTGTGTAACTCTTGTTGCATGGTCTAGATTGTTCTCTTTGAGGACCCTCCTACCGTGACTGTACCACATAAACACTTTGGTTTCCCAAGAATGAGGGTAAAAATCATTTTAGATGGTAGGATGATATCACTTGGAGTTTATAGGTGAGCTTTAAGGTACAAATATTTAGCTATATTAATTTGCATGACATTCCAATTTTCATGGGAACAAGCATTGTATTGTTAGTTTTTTATAGATACAATTATAATGTTGTAATTTATATTTCAGAATAGTTAACACATGATATTTCTTGTTTATCTTGCATATTTTTGAGTCCAAATTGTAAGAATTCATAATTTTATCATGCAAATGTGAAGGGGAATTTTGAGGTTTGTGTTAGATTTAGGTGAAATCTAAAATTAAAGATATTAGGCTAGGAAATCTATTATTGATGTGGGTTTGAGTACAATAATTTATGTTGTCAAATCTATAGGTATTGCAATAGTCTTGAATGTATTTTAGACTTATTTTAATACAAGATATTCAAAGGTTTTCTTGCTAAGTGTCAACTCATGGGTCTAATGGAATATTTATATATTTTCATGTACATTAAAAAAATTGAGTCCTTATTAGAATTGGTTAAACAAATAATTTTAAAGTTTACTAGTTAAAACCCTAAGCTAAATTTTAATATAATTTAGGGTGTTGATGAATGAAAATTAATGAAGAAATTTAGGTTCTCATAAATTCACATTAAGAATTATAAAATTAGAAGTTTATTTTCTTAAAATAACTATTAGGGTTATTACAGTAATTAATGTATAAACCATGGAAAATAAATTAGGGATTTTTGTTAGAGCTAGTTAAACTGCCTAGATTTGATTTAAATAATATCTAAAGAATAGATTTAAATCACATTTTCCCTAAATACTAGTTTATTTGCATAATATTTTTGTTGAGTTATTAATATCCATGACTACTTCTATTTTGAAAATCATGGATTCTTTAGCATTGAGCTCAAGGAGAACCCTTTAAGTAGTGAGCTATTTCCAAAGACCTACATTTAGATAGGATACATAGAGAATAGGATGAAAATAAGAGGAAGGTGGGGATTTTATCTTGTAATATACTAGATCGAACCATTTTTAAACTTTGTAAGGGACACGAAACTTAAAGGAAAACTTCTATTGACCTTTGATTCTAAAGGAGGGCTATTTATAAGGTTGTAATTGGAGGAAAACCATATTTCCACCTACTAAAATGATTGTTCAAAATAATATTGTTTAGCCTATTACTTCATGTAATTTTGAGTCATGTGGATTTTTTTATGAAAAAGAACATTATCCCATGTGTTGAGGGTAGTGTCCATTGTTGATTAATGGAGAAATAGTTGCAATGTAAGAGAGAAGAGCAATGAATTCTACCCATAAATTTCTTCATATAAAGACATTTTTATGGTTATTTGATACATGAGGTGTTGTACCACCATTTTTCTAGTGGTAATTTCTAGACCCAATGGCATTTTTTCTTAGAGGAAAAACATCAAAGATATATTTTTCATTAACTATTTTATTTTGACCATTTATTCGATGAGTGATACATAGTGCTCATCTTCAATGTTATTCTAGTTTTTATTAATAATTATTTCCAAAAATGGCTTATAAATTTTAGGTCACAATCTGAGACTATAGAAGAGGGTATGCCATGGAGATGGAAAATTTGGTGAAGAAAGCTTTGATCTATAGTGAAATATGTGTAGGGGTAGGGAAAGACACATAAGTTAGATTATTTGAAGATATTATTTAACACTAATAGTATGACCAATTCACCTACAAAATTTGGAAGGATCTCGGTGAGATCCATGGAAATATTTGTCTAAATATAGGTAGTAGTGGGAAATGGTTGGAGCAAGCCTAGAGTTACCACCATTACATCCTTGTGATGTTGGTAGGTATCATATTTAGCAAAAAATACTTGATATCCTCCTTAATCTCATACTAGAAGAAAATTTGATGAATCGACTAATATTTTTAAAAACCATAAATTACTAGCTAAAGGCGAATAATGAAGTTTGAGAAGAAAATTATGAGACAAGACAAATTTAGGAAATGAAACCAAACATAATTTACACTAGAAGTAATATCCAAACCAAGAGTGGTTGGGTGATGAAGTAGGATTTATAAAAAAATTGCACAAGATATGTTGTGTGGGTGGGTCTTGTTGCCATTCTTGATACATAGGTCTTTCAACTACTCAAAAAGTGGTATTGAAACTACACATTGGGTAATATATTCCTTAGTTGATAGGAGAGATAATTACCTACCACAATATCATTTACCTTGTTATAAATTATTCCATATTCATGCCACATGATTTTGGTGACCCATTTTTATTAAGTCAATGATGATACCCTTTGATCCAAGAAATATTTTAATATGTGGTGATATATTTTGATACATAAATATCAACCAAGCAAATATGGACAACACTTATTAATAAAATTTAATATGGTTAACATCTCCCTTTTTATAGTTGGAGTGTACCAAATTCCTCCTTGATAGGGCCTTGATAGTGAAGTTGATGGGTTGGCCATCATACATGAGTAAAAAAATCACTTTTAATGACAAATGGATTGGAAATATCATGGATGGATAAAATAGGGGTTAGACATATATCTTGTTTAAGTAAATCTATGCCATGTTCTACTATGTGGTCCATGAGAAGGCATCCTTTTTTATCAAGGTAGTGGATGGAGTGAAAAAAATTCCATAATATTTGAAAAATTTATTAGTAGTTATTGAGACCCAAAAAATCCACTAAGGCTTTTGTCTGTCTTGGCTTTGGCCAATTTTACATGGCATAAATTTTGTTGGGTTTGACTCTTGACACCATCTAGGGAGACAATATTACAAGGGTACTAAATTTTATTTTAATAGAGGGAGCATTTATAGCACTTGGCACATAACTAATTATTTGTACGTAATTTTAATGCTAGGTTTGTAAATTCTCTACCATTGTTTTTATATAGATCAAAATATCATCACAGAATATTGATAAAATTATAAATATATCTACAAGTGTTTTCATTATACATTGGATTTGGATGGGCCATTGGTGAGCCCAATTGGTATGACTAGACAATCATAGTGACCATCATGAGTGTATAAGGCTATCTTTGGAATATTTGATTTATTGATATGAATCTAGTAATAACTAGAGAATAGATCTAATACATAGCTCATAATTTACTAGAATAGTAAATTTATCTTTGATGGTGATTTTTCCAACTCATGATGAAAGTCAACATAGCGTCACCAAGACCCATAGTTTTCAAAGATGAGAAGAATATGTGAAGATTATGGGTTGGTTTTTGGGTGGATGATTCTAGCTTTAATTAGTTCCTATACTAAATTATTTATATGTTTTATAGTAATTGATATCTATATGGTTGAGTATTAGGAGAAAAATACTTAGGAGATAAATTAAATGGTCTTCAAGACATTGAGGATGTAACTTAGTTGGATAAAAAACCACTATGACACACTTATCCATTTCTTTTACAATTTTATAGGGTGATAGAATTTAAAGAAGAGCTAAATTAAATGGAACAAAGATGAGTGATTATCTCATGGGATTTGTTCTCAATAATATTCTCCATTTGAAAGAGTTGATAAGATTGGTAGAACTAGGAGTACTACCCTTCAATCTTTACTATTTCCCATCATTGGATAATGGCATCCAAAATTTAAAGAAACACCACAAGATGGGTATAAGGGTATGTAGCCATTAAGAACTAAGAATTATATCATAGTTTCCCAAGGGTAAGATAAACATATAAAAAGGAAGGTTATATCCACCTATATAGTAATATTAACATTCCAACATTTTATTTTACAAGTTGATGTTCTACCATTGGTAACAATGAATTCAAATATGGAATATGGATACATTTAATGTAATTGATTTGTTTGGAAATCCATAGATTGATGAAATTATTTGTGCTACTTGAGTTAGTAAAAATAGTAAGGGTAATATTCTTGACTCTTTCAACTTCATAGTTTGAGGAGTGGTGACCCTTGCTAGGGTATCAACAATATATATATATATATATAATGTAATTGATTTGTTTGGAAATCCATATATTGATGAAATTATTTGTGCTACTTGAGTTAGTAAAAATAGTAAGGGTAATATTCTTGACTCTTTCAATTTCATAGTTTGAGTAGTGGTGACCCTTGCTAGGGTATTAACTATATATATATATGCGCACACACACACACACACACACACATACACACGAGAGTCCATAGGAGTGGATTTCATGCTAGTTATTTCTTTGTCTTGGTTTTCTAGAACATATTCATGATCCTCTAAATCTTGAGGCCACTAAACATATAAGAGATATAGTTTTTATTCCATAATTTTATGGTCCCATGTGAATTTTTTAATCATAGTGTTATAACATAACCTCTTTTTATGTCAAGCTTGATTTTCATCCTTGGTGATGCATTTAATGTTAGTGGTTTTAAAAGGATATGCTGGAAGAGGTAATTATGGTTTTATGATCTTGAATGGAGTATTATTTAAGAATGACACTAAATAATGAGTTTATCTTATACTAATTTTACCAATCCTTGAAAGCTTACATCATGTCATTAGGTTTGAAAATTTTGGCCTCAATATGGATTGAATCCTTAGGTCCATTGATTAAGGAACTCATGGAAAATGAATTAGATAAGCCTATATTGTGATTAGATATTTTCTAAACATTTCATTTTGTATTCAAAAAATATTCTTATTTAATAGAGCTTACTAAGGGTGCCAACAATAGAATCATCATGTCATATTTTCTATAAGCAAAGTCAACTGCTTTGTTTTTAAAGTTGATATTTTGATGTTACAACATTAGTAGTGTTATGCTTATCATTTTGTTGATTTGGAATCAAGGAGGATCTCATCCTAACCTTGAGTAGCTGAAATCATATTTTGCATACTATATTGTACTCTTTTTATAATATAATATAAATAGTTGGCTAACAACCTTTTAATTAAAAAAAAAGTAGAATCATCATAGGTACCAGGGACAAAAAAAGCAAGCAATTGTGTTGGATTTTTCAAAGTGGAAGGATGCAATAGGAACCTTATTTGTTGAAACGTACCTCTACAAAGCCAATTAGTGAGATTAGTGTCATAAAATATAGGAAATCCTAATTTTTGGGCCACAAGGCACATATATAGATGAAATAATACTCTTAGAGGTCCCCTCACTATTGTGTAAACTGGAGAATAATATATTTTGGTCATTAATACTATGGACCATTTGTGTCAAATCTAAAGTTTGGTTCTTGAGAGTGGAAAATTTTCATTCCATATCATGGGTTATAGAGAATGTTGATATAACCATGGAAAGGGTGATACAAAAATAGACTTTAGGATATTACTACTATTTCATAAGAATAATTGATTATTCTTAATTTCTCAATGGATGACTTATAAATGCTAGGAAATAAATGCATATGATACCCAGAATGTTAAATCCATTTCCTACATAACACCATGAGAATAAAGCATGAATTAAAGCTTACAAAATAACCATATTGCATATATAAAATATAAAATCCAAAAGAATACAAAAAATATACCCTGGGAAAACCCTCAAGAGGAAAAACCTAGCCTCCAAGTTCTAGGTTTCAATGCATAAGTTTTACTGCAAAGTGTTTTGGTGTTAACAAAGTAAACACATGTTAAGTTTCTTGTGAATGATTGATAAGGAAGAATTGAATGTCTCCTCACTTCACCACATCATATAATTTTGCCTTCTGGTTTTGGATGTATGCTTTTGAAGGTTGTTTTTCTACTCAATACAATTTTCACTCAAGTTTTTGTGCACCACCGATGTCTCTATAGATGACAGTGTGTTGTCCATGTTCCGAAAACCTGGTAGGTTAGTCTATTGGTGTTCAAATGACCTATGTTAGAAATTACTTGCTAAAATTTGTGTAAAGAGTTTATGGTATGCATGGTGGAGTCTCATTGTGTTCTTTAAATTATCTTCAAGCTGGTATGTGATCCTCTCATGTACAATAACATGCTTAGAGTCAATATTTCTGGGTATGAAGTGTTTGTGCCAAGAGAAAATGATTTAAAATGACAAAAGGAGTGCAAAGAAGTGTTGTTACAAGCCATATCAATATGCTGGAGTGATCTACACAATGTTTCTTGGTCTCTCCAGTACTTCCTTGGTCTAGAATTGATGCATGATAATTTACATACTTGTTGGGCCAACTTGACAAGTTGTGTTGCTTGTGCCAAGTGTTTGGATATGTGCATTGATTTTGGAAATGTGTTCTATGGAAAATAGGTCTTTAATATCTTTCAGCTTGAACCACATGAGATTTCCTTCTACTACAATTTTTTTTGAATCTGACTTGTTGTGACCAATGTATATCTTATATTGCATGTTTGTAGCCAACAAGGAAAAACCTTTTGAAGTTTTTGGAGGCTATAAATAGAAGATAAAAGCTTTTGAGAATGTCTGTGAGTGTATTGTGATGTTTTGAGTAGACAACATGCAAATAAGAATCCACATAATATCTCTTGATAATGAAATGTGGTAAAGATTAGTTCTAAGAGATCAACAGTAAGTGTATGTGAATCCACAAAGAAGAATCCCTGAATATAAATAAGAAAGTGTGCAAAAGGTAGTGAGCTGTAGGAAATAGAGATTTTTGAAGTAGATGTATATGTGAATTTACCAAAGGTAGTGAGTTGGAGGTAACAAAAGTGCTAATATATTTCAGTTTTATGTTGAGGTTGTAAACCTTTGTTGTAAGTGTTGTATTAAGCAGGGAGTTGTGAACTTCCTTTGGTTAAAGACCCTAAAAACTTGTAGTAATTATTTTTTATTTGTGAGGTTGGATTTGGACAGTAGATCCAAGCAATTTTCTCACCGTGGTTTTTCCCTTGTAGGGTTTTCCATGTAAATTTGGTGTTATGGTTGTATTCTTTTGTGTTCTTCTACTTGTCATGATTTATTTTGTTAACTGATGATGAATGGAAATAATTTTATTAAGTACTAACTCACCCCCCTCTCAATACTTTTGTGTGCTCAACATCTAGATTCTACTATCCCTTTAGAATTTACAAACCATCTTAGTCCTAGCAATGCTCTAAAGGTACTAATGGTTCCTTTATCTCAACCACCTCGAAGTCAACAATTTGTGAGAGGATTTTTATGTTTACTTCCACATTTTTCCATATCCCTAAGGTCTCCATGCTAGAGCCATCTGCCAAATTGATGTTCCTTGGTGTTCTAACTAGCTTGGGTTTGCCTAACTTGTCCCAAGTGGTTGTCAGAATAATATTTAGGTATGCACCTAGATCTACCACTACATGTTTGACTTTATTATTATTAAGGTGCGTAGTAATTAGGAGAGGAACATTCTTCCAATTCTGATCTTCTAAAATTTGATGAATTTTTTGTTATTTTTATTTGTTCCAATATTTTTCCAGCTATTTTAACTTGACTACTAGGTCCTTTTATTGGGCCAAAGAGGCTAAAATCTTTAGCATCATTGCTTCTTCCTCTAACAAACATGTTATGTCATTATTTTTTTGTATGACTTTTTTATGTTAATTCTCTACTATCTTATCATGTTGTTACTTACTTGGCCAAAGGTAATCATATTATTCTTCATCCAAGTTTGATTCTTCATTTATTTCTTTAATCTCCCTTTGTCTATTTTTATCAGTATCCATTCCTTGTCTAGTCAACACTTTAACTTTATTTTTCTTTGTTCCAGGTTTCTTCTTTTTCTTAATCTGCAATTTTTGTTCTTCCTTTAAATAGTCTTCATTTGATGTATTTGATGACTAGTTATCAATTCTTTGACATGTTTTAACTCCTTGTGGTATTCTTTTGATTACTCTAGCTCCTTTGTGGTCTTATAAATCATCACTTATGGATTATGTTGTATTATGATAATATTGTTGTGCTTTATCACATATGAGTATATCATGATAATCATCTCTACAAAAGGGACATTTTCTTTTCTTTTCTGCTCAACATTTAGTAGTATAATTGTCTATCTTTCTATAGTTACAGCATGTGGCATCACTTCTTTGTTGATTATTTATACTATGTCCTCTTCCTCCTCTGTAGTTGGATTATCTGTTATCTCCCATGTAATATTGTGGTGGATTATTTTGTAATGCATAAGAAACTTTAGTATCTCTCCATGGTGGTTGTTTGTAGCCTACATCATATAAAGGTCCTTCCATAATTCCCTTAACATATGGTATTTTTCTATCTGTGTCTATGTCACAATTATAGTCATAGGGAATCTCAGATTAGGATAATTCATTGTGTTCTAGATTTGAAATTGGTTTGTAGGAGAGTCCTTAATGAGGTGACTATCCCATTCTTGACAAGTTTCATAGTATAATGTGTTTTTTTATTCGATACTTTTTTCAATTCTACATTTAGTGTGGTTGTAGTTCTTTCTCCTTGGGCTTTAGGGTAATCATTATAGAGGTGATCTTCCCTTGAATAATTTGTGCACCAAATTTCTTTACTTTTCTTTGCTTCTCCTCTTTCCAAAACTCTATTTTGTATGGTTAATTTCTCTACTACCAATTATAATTTCTCTAGGTTCACTTTTACATCATCCTTCTGAGGTCTACACCATGTTTGGGCTTCTATGTTGTAACATTCCAACCATTCACTGAAGTAAATTTTCCTATTTTTTCACTTTGCGAGTAAATAAACTATGTAGCAAGCCATTGCAATAAAAAAATTATTTTCTTTATTGAGAACAAATGAATATAGATTCCATAACAATATACAAGGATTCCATTTCAATATAATAATTTCACAACTTACAATATTCCAAGAATATGTAAAAGTACATATATAGCTCAACCAAGCTTCAAAACAATAGATATAGATGGTCTAGGATCCACCTTTCAAATCTTGGTCTTTTATTGCCTACTAAGGAGGAGAAGCATCACTCAAGCGCTTTTCTGCCAACCACAGACTCATATGTGTTCCCTTGCACATATATCATATGATAGATGGCCCTACCCTTCGATGAAGAGATTGGTGGAGTAACCTCATACGAAAACCATATTGAGCTTAGCATTGTGCCCTACATGACTAGAACTTTTAACCCTACAATTTGGACTAGAATGCACTACAAGGACACAATGAACTGATAGTGGAGCCAAAGCTGATCACACTACTTTGGCCAAAGTATTCTCACTCAGTACTTTGATTGATGGTCATTATTTTCACATATAATACTTGAGATTGATTTGACTTAAGGCCACTATAATCTATGGATAGGTATTTCCTCCAAAGGATAATCTTTAACCCCAACAATAGCCTATCACTTATCTTACAAAATCTAGGGTGTTCCTACTCACAAAGTATATGTATAAGTTCCCTCCCTTCAATGGAAAAACAATCCTAGGAGTAACCCACTATCTATTTAGTATAATCACATAACTTAGCTATGAGTAACCCTTAAGCTACCCTTGTTTAATCATGTCTAGTATAATAATACCTATGACAAAAAACCCTCCTATTATGGAGTAATTACAAACACTTCACAAAAAATCATAAACAACTTCTATTTTTGTTTCAAAGCAAATTCTATATTTCTATAATGCAAGTAATCTCAATAAATCAAATAAAGCACTCAAGAATCAACAATATTTCATAAACAAAGAAAAATAAAGGAAGATGTATCCTCATGCCTATGATATTCTTATCCAATTGACTAATTTATGTTCAACCTTCTACAACAACTTCCTAGCTTCACTTTATCAACGCAAGGCAAGACTCTAACTCAAAATAATGTATATTCTCTCAAATAATCCTTAGCTCTCACAAAACAACTCTCAGCTCTCACAGAATAATGTAGCAAAGTAAAATATAAGAATAAGTTTGCAAAATAAGAAGTGTATCCCAAATGAGATCTCTACCTCTCTATTTATACAATAAAAAGGAGATTTCACAGCCTACAAAAAAGGCATGTGAACTGACAGCTTAATCCATTCAATCACCTCACTCTACTTAGCTCAAAAGGTGGTAGTAATCAAAGATTTTACTTAACACAAGAAGCTACATGATGACTTCTATGTTTTGACAGTAGTCGAAGACTATTTCAATCTGCACATGATCAATGGTGACAATTGAATTGTTTCCTAAATGGGCTTCTACAACATTTAGAAATTTGTAAATCTGGCACCAAGTATGCAACCTACTCTCCTATTGTTTGGCACAAATTTACTCATTGAATTAGTCTGCATTTAAATGCAACACATGCACATTGACTAAGTATAAGCTTAGCAGAAAATAGAGGAATGAAGAGTCATTCAAGATCATAAATATGTTTTGACCAATTCATTTCCTTTTTGTAACTCTTCGTATTATCATGTATTTTATGCTTTACTTTCCATCGCTTCATCATAAGGCATCCAAAAGTAAATTTTTCTTCACTAAGTCAAAGATATTCTATCACATAGCATCAACTATGGTATATCGACTTAACTATTGTGTAATACATAGCATATTGTTCGATCTTTACTCAATACAAATATATATTATATTCAATCTTTGAATGCTTTGTATATGTTATATACAATTGGCTTATGTTTATTTAAATAAATTAGCCTCCAAAGATTACATATATTAATCAATCTTAAGTATATATTCATATATTTACATATACATTTATATATTAATAATATCACACACATATATATATGTATATGTATATATATGTCAATATATATATCATGTCAATAAAGTATGTATACATTCGATATACAAATGAATATGAATAAGTTAATATTCTCATAGTAATAATAATTATATTGATTGTGTACATATATATTCCTCTATGTACATGTATACATATGTGTACATATATTGATACATTCATATGGGCATGTTCGTTTTCCACACATACATTTGTATCGATACATGTATGCATATGGATATATGTATATATCATATATACACTTTCTATTGCACACCAAGCACATACACAATTACTATCATATTGATAGGTACCTACATGTGATATATTCATATATATACATATACATATCATAAGGTCCATTTGATAGTTCCATGCGCATAAGCAACCCGTTCATAAGCATGCATAGGTACATATACCTATGTACCCTCATGTATGTGTTCCTTCATGCGTATGGTATTTTCATCGACATGCATATGTTTACATATACCTATATTCCACATGTGTTCATCAATACAAGCATAGTAATATATGGAAGAACTTATAAACTCCAAACATATAAACATCATCCAATAATGAACTCAATAGTAATCATGACCCTTACTAATGCAGACACATCAAACTATGGATGACTTACCAATTCCCAACATAATAGCTTGACTCAATCATTCTACTATGAGTGTGTGTAAGCTCATATAGGATACATTACTAGTTACCCGACCAAGATCTTCTCCTAAGTGATACTTTCCCTCCACCTAGAGGATTGAACATATACCTACATCCAACTAACACATGCCCACGGTAGTTATTTGTTCAAAAAAATATACATTTCACATAATACATCTCCATAGTTAGAATATCAATTAAATAACCATCCATTTCACATATATGCATTTATGTTGCAAGGTGTGACCCTTGCTCTCCTCTTCCTATGGTAGGCATAGTCTATCGTGATACTTGGGCTTTGTGACATGGTTTAACCACCTCCTATGGATCTTGATCTTGTATAAATCCAGCGGTTGTATTGGGCATTAATAAGTCGATATTTTGGCGCAACGACAACCGCTTATGCAACAATTGGTATTAGAGCCGAGGTCATAGGTTCAAACCCTGTGCTTGCATTGGAGGGGGGGATTTTTGCAAGGTGTGACCCTTGGTCTCCTCTTCCTATGGTAGGCGTAGTCCAATGTGGCACTTGGGCTTCATGAGATGGTTTAACCACCTCTTGTGGATCTTGATCTTGTATAAATCCAGTGGTTGTATCGAGCATTAACAGGTCGATCGTTTGGTGCAACGACAACCGCCTGTGCAAAAATTTCTTCACATATCATTAAATGAAATAACATTCATTTATAATCCATTTGAAAACATAGTGCAAGCACAATTTATTCACCTTCAAAATTCAAATTACATTCACATTTACCCTACATAGTAATAGTAAATAGTAAATACACAATTGGGGTGTAACATACTCCCCCCCTTGTGAATCAGCATCCCCGATTATTTTATGTAGCAACATAAAAAAAACACACAAACATATTGTTTCAAGTACTCTCAAATGTATTTAAAACATGAGGAAAATTTTATTGAATCTCAGTATAGTCTTCCCAAGTGGCAGAGTCTTTCGCATACTGGTCCCAATAGACTTTGCACTACAGAACCTCCCTGTTACGCAAGTGAAGCTTACGTGTTCCGAGAACCTTGACAGGCTCGAGAGTTACCACTCTGAGTTCTTGTACTTGTAAATAATTCTAATCAATCACACAATTATCACTTGGTATATACTTCTTTAGGTAAGACACATGGAAGACGTTATGCATCTTGGTAAGAGCTGGTGGCAACATAATTTTGTAAGCTACTAGATTCACTTCCTCGACATTCTCAAAAAGTCATACATAGTGTGAGGCTAACTTGGAAGACTTCCCAAATTTAATAGAACTCTTGTGAGGTTTCACTCTCAACAACACCTAATCACCTACGCAAAATTTTCAGGGCACTCTCTTAGCATCAACATAGTTTTTTTGTCTGTCGTTAGCTTCAACCAACCTTTGGTTAACAATTTTCACTTTCTCTTTAATTTCAACCAGCATCTATGGCCCAAGACTCACTCTATCCTCAATTTTATCCCAACTTATAGGAGTTTTACACTTCCAACATATAATGCTTCGAAAGGAGCCATATTTATTGCAAAATGGTAAGAAATGTTGTAAGAAAATTCCACTAAAGGCAAGTAGTCCTCCCACTTGTTTTTCTAATCCATGCAATACATTTTAAGTAGGTCTTCCAATACTTGATTCACCCTTTTAGTTTTTCCATCTATTTCTAGATGATATATTGAACTAATATTCAGTTGAGACCCTAGTGTAGAAAACAAGGTTTTCCAAAACTTAGAAGTGATTTGTGCATCCCTATCTAAGATAATCTTCTTAGGAATCCCATTCAGCCTAAACAATTCTTGCACAAATTTCCTTGCTATGACAGGTGCTCCATCAGTTAGATTCTTGGGTATGAAATATGCTACTTTGGTAAGCTTATCTACATCCACAAGAATGGCATTGTACTTATTCCTTGACATAGGCAATCCTAACACAAATTCCATAGTTATGACTTTCCACTTTCTCTCTGGTATATCATGCAGGTATAACAATCCTATAGGATGATGATGCTTTGCTTTCACCCTTTGACATTAAAGACACCTAACCACAAATCTAGCAGCATCTCCTTTCATCCCTTTCCAAAAATATAACAACTTCACATTTTCCATCATTTTTGTCATGCTTGGGTGTCCAGAGTATGGTGCTTCATGTACTTCTTTCCATTACCATATTTCTTAACTCTTCTACATCAGGTACATTCATTCTCCCTTATATCTAAGTAATTCATTAGGTTCAAAATGAAAACCTTTGTATCTTGTGGATTGCTAGTGGGTGCTTGCTTAACTTACAAATAGTACTCATCCTCTTTGCATTTCTACAATGCTTGTCCTTTAAATTTGGTTTGAATTGTCACTATTGAAGCAATATGATGTCTTTGACTCAAGGCATTGACAACCCAATTTTCTTTTCCTTTGAAATAACTAATCTTGAAGTCATAATCCGATATTAACTCCAACCATCTTCTTTGTCTAGTATTCAGATTAGGTTGATTGAATAGATACTTCAACCCAAGATGATTCATTTTCATCTCAAAGGGTTTCCCCAACAAGTAATGCCTCCACATTTTCAATGCATGAACCACAACTGCTAACTCTAAATCATGTGATGCATAATTTTTCTCATAAGGTTTCAACTTCCTTGATTCATAAGTAATTAATTTCCCATCTTGCATTAAAGAACCACCTAAGCCCTCTCCTAATGCATCTGTGATAATAGTAAAGTTACCTTTAGAATCTGGTACTTCAGGATCCATGCAATAATCAACCTCTCTTTTAGTATGTCAAAGGCTCCTAGGCACTTCACTGTCCACTCAAATTTCTTCCCTTTCTTCTGCAAAGAAGTAATTGAAAAGGTGATCTTGGAGAAGTTTGTAACAAACTTTCTATTATACCTTGCTAGACCCATGAAACTTATTACCTCAGACACATTCTTGTGTACTGGCCATTCTAGCACTGCCTTGATCATAGCTAGATCAACTAAAATTCCATCTATCGAGATCACATGCCCAAGGTAATGCACTCTCTTTTGGAAGAAGATACACTTAGAGAGTTTTCCATAAAACTTATGTTCTCTCAAACATTGTAGGACTATCTCTAAATGTCTACAGTGATCCTCCTCATCCTTAGAATAAATCAGGATGTCATCTAGAAAAACCAAGACAAACTTATCTAGGAAATTCCTAAATACAATGTTCATCAGGTTCATAAATGTTGCAGGTGCATTCATTAAACCAAAGGGTACAACTGGAAACTCATAGTGTCCATATATGGTTTTGAATGCAGTCTTAAAGATGTCTTCATCCTTAATTATCAATTGGTGGTATCCAAATCTTAAATCTATCTTAGAGAATACACAAGCTCCCCTCATTTGATCAAAAAGATCATCAATGCATGGCAACAAATACTTATTCTTTACCGTAGCTTTGTTAAACATGTGATAATCGATGCACAAATGCAAAGTACAAGCCTTATTTTTCAAAAAGATGACTAGTGCTCCCCAAGGTGATACACTTGGTCTTATCAACCCTTTAGACAACAAATCATCTAGTTGTGCTTTAATCTCCATTACCTCTATTGTTTTCATCCTATATAGCACCTTGTAAATAGTTTCAAACCTTGGAACTATATCTATAGAGAAGTCAAATACCCTTTTCAGTGGCAACCCAAGTAACTCACCCAAAAAAACATTCAAAACTTTCTTAGTATAGGATACTTCTCCATATCTGACATTCCTATTTCATCTATTTCACCATCTTCTATCTCTTGGAAGTTTTGTGACTGAAATTTATCAAGGTTCTCTTCAAGTTCTTCTATCTTGACTACAAAGAGTTTGCACCCTTTCTTCTTAGCCCTTAACAGTTACATTGCAGAGATTTGACGAATCTTGACCTCTCTAGGTATCCCTTGAAACTTCACTTGGTTACCAAGATCATCTAGGAATTTTATAGTTTTAGCATGTAAATCTACCTTAGCCCTATGTCTCCATAGCCAATTCATACCAAGGATAACATCATAGGATCCTAAAGGTGTGACATATAGGTTTACTTCTATAGAAAAATAAGGTAGCTCTATCCTAGCTTCAAACAAACATTGTTCCACCTTTTCTCTTGTCTAGTTTACATACTCTACATCCCAAGACTTTTCCAGGTATTCAACCTTTCTAGATAATTTATTAGTTACTCTAGGTGAAATGAAATTCTTAGTTGCACCAGTCACTTGATACTCCACTTGGCGATCATCCACAACTACATGTATCTTTTGTTGGAACATCTCTTGTTGGGTAGGTAGTGGATTACCATAAGATCGTGACCTGGAAGACCTATTGGGAAATTCTCTAGAATAGTGGTCTCCTCCACATGTAAAGCATCTAGTATTCAATACTTTCTTCCTTGTGGGTTCTCCAGATTTACTAGCATTTCCACCAACATTGTTGGTATTCCCACCATTGGAACTGTTCCTCTTATGTTCCATTTTTTATTCCTTCCCACCATTACGAGATCCTTTTTATCCTTTCTTGGGTACATTTTTCAAAACTTCCACCTTCTTTGGAGTTGGTTTGTCTTGAACTCCTACAATATTCTTACAATTTTTGTTTTCCTAATAGATGGAGATAGCCTTGAGCTTCTACTCTTGTTTAATCACTTTCTCATACACAATATCCATAGTTGTTGGACCATGAACATCCACCTCTCCTCTAATCTGACTGTTAAGTCTCGTGATAAACTTTCTTATGCGGAAGTGTTCATCTTTCTAGTACATAGGAACATAATGTAGCAAACAGGTAAACTTCTCCCAATACTCATCGACCATCATATCACCTTTTCTCAGACTCTGAAGATCCATGAGTTTTTGGTCAAAATAGAGTTGGGGTAACCATTTCTTATGTAAAATTTCAAAAATTCACTCCATGTCAGTTTCCATGATTTAATATTGAGTTCCATCTTTTTATTCATCCACCAGTTAGAGGCTTCTCTTACTAACGGGTATTCTCCCCATGTGGCTTTGGTGACCTCGGTATAATTTTTAATCTCTAAATACTTCTCCATTTGGACTAAACAAGCCTCAACTTTTTCTCCATTGGCACTTCCCTCAAACTTGGGTGGGGTAATTTTCTTCATATATCTGGAAAGTTCAGAAGCCATACGCTTCCTATTAGTTTCCTCAGAAGGTGTAGGTGATTTCTCTCTCTCATGGTCATGTGTTTGATCATGTCCATGAGAAGAGTTTTCTCCCTCATCCTCATTATTTGGAACTTTCTTCTCAACTCTCTCCTTTACCCTTTCTTGTTCTAGGTTTTCCAACCTTGCTAAGAATTGGTCCAATCTAACTTCAACTCCTACTAGTCATTTCCCAACTTCTTGGCTTCCACCAGGATTGGTTCATTTGCTTACCATATTCATAAGAACAAATTTTACCTAAAAGTTCATCCATGTTAGATTCAATCATGTTATCATTCATCTTATGGAAAAAATTAAAATGAGCTATCAATTGCACATAAATAACTCCACATAATACTTAAGCACATGCTTTTTGATAAACACGTGATTTTACTCATTTCTCAAGGATCTCAATATCGTTTTGATTACATGGAGTGACTATTCAGATAGTCGAGTGGAGAGTATCCATCGGATTCACTCTCAGACACATAACTTAATGGAGTATATCCTACATATTGAGATTGTTGCTCATCTCTCATTTGTTCATACCTATCCCAGAATGGGTATTAGCCTTTGGATTTGTCATCCGATACATAGTTGTGAGGAACATAACCCTCAGACTCATTACTCGAGGAAATTACAATTACTTCCACCATTGGAAGAACTCTAGGGTACCTAAAGATAAATTTTGGGCTGACACTTCCTTATGAGGGCATATCCCTAAAAAATTCATAAAGATTCATTCTCTAGTGAGATGGAAGGTAGATAGTTGTACTTGGCCTCCATCCTCATCTTTCTCTTCACATCACTGATTCAAGAAAGCACATGACTGAAAGTTTCAGTGTTTCTTAACAAAATGGCACCATCATAGTTTTTACCCTCAAATTTTCTAGCGATGGACTCTCTTTCCTTCTTGGCCTTGACGTAGCACTCATTCTTGATTACTAACTTTCTAGCCATTAACCTAAGACGCACCATCCTAGCACAAGAATTTCCAAACATTATATAATGTTGGACAGAAAGTATGATGATCTCATAGGTTCCAGAGCTAAACCTAGTAGCTTTGATATCACATGTAAAATGCCAACCATTCATTGAAGTAAATTTTCCTAAGTTTTCACTTTGTGAGTAAATAAACTATGTAACAATCTATCGCAATAAAAAAATTATTTTCTTTATTGAGAACAAATGAACATAGATGCCATAACAATATACAACAAGGATTCCATTTCAATATAATAATTTCATAAATTACAATATTCTAATAATGTGTACAAGTACATACATAGCTCAAATGAGCTTCAAAGCAATAGATATAGATGGTCCAAGATCCACCTTTCAAATCTTGGTCTTTTGTTGCCTGTTGAGGAGGAGAAGCATCACTCAAACAATTTTTTGCCAACCATGGACTCATATGCGGTCCCCCGTACATCTTTCATATAATAGATGGCCCCACCCTTCAAAGAAAAGACTCATGTTGTTCCCTACATGACTAGAACTTGTAACTCTACAATCTAGACTAGCATGCACTACATGAACATAGTGAGCTGATATTTGAGCCAAAGGAAATCACACTACTTTGGCCAAAGTATTCTCACTCTTTACTTCAAGTGATGGTCATTATTTTCACTTACACTACTTAAGCTCGATTTGACTTAAGGCCACTATAATATATGCATAGGTATTTCCTCCAATGGGTAATCTTTAACCCCATAAATAGCCTATCACTTATCTTACAAACTCTAGCTACTCACAAATTATATGTACAAGTTCCCTCCCTTCAATGGACAAACAATCCCAAGAGTAACCCACTAGCTATTTAGTATAATCACATAACTTAGCTATGAGTAACCCTTAAGCTACCCTTGTTTAATCATGTCTAGTATAATAATACCTATGAAAAACAACCCTCCTATTATGAAGTAATTACAAGCACTTCACAAAACAACATAAAAAAAATCTATTTACCTTTCAAAGAAAATTCTATATTTCTATAATGTAAGTAATTTCAATAGATCAAATAAAGCACTCAAAAATCAATCTTTAATAAGCAAAGACAAATAAAGGAAGATGTATCCTCATGCCTATGATGTGCTTACCCAATTGACTGATTGATGCTCAACATTCTACAACAACTTCCTAGCTTCACTTTATTGACCCAAGGCAAGGCTCTAACTCAAAATAATATATTCTGTTAAATAATTCTTAGCTCTCACGAAACAACTCCTAGCTCTCACAGAATAATGTAGCAGAGTAAAATAGCAAAATAATTTTGTAAAATGAGAAGTGTGTCCCAAATGAGAGCTTTGCCTCTCTATTTATACAAAAAAAAGGATATTTCACAACCTATAGAAAAGGCATATAAACTGACATCTTAATCCATGTAGTCGAATCACTCTACTCAGCTCAAAAGGTGGTAGTAATCAAAGATTTTACTGAACAGAAGAAGCTATAGGTCAACTTCTATGTTTTGATAAACAATTGAAGATAATTTCAATCTGCAAATGATCAAATGGTAATAGTCGAATTTTTTCCTAAATGGATTTCTACAGTATTTAGAACTTTGTAAATCTAGCACCAAGTATGTAGCCTACTCTCCTATTGTTTGGCGCGACTTTACTCATTGAATCAAACTAGATTTAAAATGCAACACATGCATAGGGTTGACTAAGTATAAGCTTAACAAAAACTAGAGGAATGAAGAGTCATTCAGGCACATAAATATGTTTTGACCAATTGATTACCTTGTTGTAACTCTTTCTATTATCATGCATTTTATACTTTTATTTCCATCGCTTCATGATAAGGCATCCAAAAGTAAATTGTTGTTTACTAAGTCAAAGATATTCTATCACATAGCATCGACTATGGTATATTGACTTAAATATTGTGTAATACATAGCATATTGTTTGGTCTTTACTCAATGCCAACATATATTATATCCGGCCTTTAAATGCTTTGTATATGTTATATACAATTGGCTTATGTTTATTTAAATAAATCGGCCTCCAAACATTACATATGTCAATTGATCTTATGCATATATTCATATATCAATATATTTACATATACATATATATATTAATAATATCACACATATATATGTATATGTATATATGTTAATATATATATATATCATGTCAATGAAGTATGTATACATTTGATATACAAATGAATACAAAAAAGTTAACATTCTCATCATAATGATAATTATATCGATTGTGTACATATATATATACATATATATTCCTCTATGTACATGTATATGTATGTGTACATGTATTGATACATTTGTATGGGCATGTCCGTTTGCCACACATACGTGTGTATTGATACATGTATGCATATGGATATATGTATATATGATATATACATATATATGCACACACTTTTGATTGCACACCAAGCACATGCACAATTACTATTGTATTGATAGGTACCTGTGTGTGATATATTTATACATATACATATACATGTCATAAGGTCTATTTGATAGTTCCATGCACATAAGCAACTTGTTCATAAGTGTGTATAGGTATGTCTACCTATGTACCCTCATGTGCATGTTCCTTCATGCATATGGTATTTTCATCGACATGCATATGTGTACATATACCTATATTCCACGTGTGTTCATCAATACAAGCATGGTAATATATGGAAGATTTTATAAATTCCAAAAATATAAAAACCTCATCCAATAATGCACTCAATAGTAATCATGACCCTTACTAATACAGATGCATCAAACTAAGGATGAGTTACCAATTCCCAACATAATAACTTGACTCAATCATTCTACTGCGAGTTTGTGTAAGCTCGGATTAGACATGTTACTGGTTACCCAACCACTAAACCATATTCCTAAGTGATACTTCCCCTCCACCTAGAAGATTGAACATATACCTACATCCAACTGTAATGATGGATATTTTCTTGCAAGGTATAACTCGGTTAATAACACATGCATATTAATAAAATCCTCAAACAATCAAATGCAAAGGAGAAATAATGAGAAAAGGAATGAAACTAGAATAGTCTCACCCATTTCTCAACTCCATGGCTGATTTCGATTGCACCTCCTTGGCTTGCTATGATGAAGAGGGCCCTCAGATTGTGTGTGAGAAAAACTCTAAAATGTCTAGCCCTAAACAAAGCTTTGAAGGATTTTCTATAAGCTAAATGCAAATAGAAGTTAATTCTAGTATGCAAATAATTAAGAAGCCTAAAGATGATAACAAAATGAGAGATAATATTATGAGATATTAATAAGAGATGTCAAAAATGAGATCAAGATTGTCATTTTATAGGAAATGCAATCTTGAACGAACAGATGAGATGAGAGATTGGAAAAATGCCCTAGAATCAATGGTTAAGATTCAAAGTGACAACTCTCATTTAGGGTTAGGGTAAAAATCCCCAAATGTGTGGACAAGATTTAATTTAAGAAATTAAATCAATGGTGGAGAATAAATGTGACATTGAGATGAAATTAGTAAAAAAATCAAAAGATAAGGAGATGATATTTTAGCAAATCAGTAATTTTAGAAATTACTTGATTTGTAGAAGAATCTTTCCATTTTGAATTAAATTAATTCAAAATATGGATTTTGTGAGATAGTAAGTAATTGATTTTTGAAATTAATTACTAAAAGAAGAATCAATTAACTATGTGAGACATTTTTAAATAAATTGTTTTATTTAAAATAAAGAAGTGTCACATACAACAATTAAATAATTAAAAATAATTATTTAATTTAGAAGAAGTAGTTAATTAATTAAATAAATTAATAAATCTATTTAATTAAGAAAGGATTTAGGAATTAGTGACATATTGAATAAATTTATTTAATAATTAGGAGGACATCAATGATAAGGGTTAATTAAATAAATGAGACTTTATTTAATTATGAGACGACTTTGATAATTAGTGACACATTAAATAAATAAATAAGATTTATTTATTTAATAATCATGAAGAATGGAAAATCATGAATTAATTAAATAATTATGAATTATTTAATTAATAGTTGAATGTGGGCTAGAAACATAATTAAAATGTCATAATTATGCTAGGATGAAAGATGATAAAATATTGCTTGCAGGCCTTGGTCATTTTTATGTGTCTACACCGACTAACACATGTCCACGGTAGTCAGTTGTTCAACAAAATATGCATTTCACATAATACATCTCCATAGTTAGAATATCAAGTCAATAGCCATACATTTTACATATATGCATTTCTTCACATATCATTAAATGAAATAGCATTCATTCATAATTCATTTGAAAACATAGTGCAAGCATAATTTATTCACCTTCATAATTCAAATTTCATTCAAATTTACCCTACATAGTAATAATAAATAGTAAATACACAATTAGGGTGTAACATATGCTATTAGAATTATGAAACAAGCACAAAACCATGAGCCACATGATCAAACAACAAATAAATACACCTTCCACTCAAGAGATTTGCAAAAAATATATGCAATATTCCTCAACAAGAAAAAGCTACAGAAGCAAGAGACTCTCAAGAAGATATGAAAGCTTGAGACAATAACTACAATGAGGGTTTAGTGCTTTATAGGAGAAAATCTAAATGATAAAGGGATTGGATCATGATAAGTGTCAACATCACATGAGATGAGACATAATGATCTACTAATAGCTCACTTCAGTTAATAGAAAAGTAATTAGTTAACTGAATAAAGAACTCCTAAGTTTAGCTTAAGTACATCAAAATAAATTAGACTAATAATCAATTAAAGATTTATTAATTATTAGCTAATGCACAATAACTCTAACACCCCCATTAAGATGAACTTAGGGAGTGGCTAAAAACCCTAAAAATAATGCATGATGGGTCCTAGCAAACAAGGCCAAGTAACAAACCCATGTACAAATAAAATATCTTTATAATGTGGAGAAACAAAGAAAGCCTCATGGGAAAAAACTTCACTCCAAAAGAGATGAAAGACAAGTGAAGGACTGAAGAAGCCTCCAAACAAGACAATGTTGTACCAAAATATAAGAACAAAGGATGAACAAAAGAACACCACTGAAGCATGAAGAAGCTACAAACACTGTCAAAAAATGATTGTAGTAATGTCGAAACAAGAATCTTCGTTGAAAATGAAGATGATTAGGATCAAGAAGATAAGAATATGTATGAATGCGCCTAATGACACTACTTGAATCAGATGGAAAACAAAGGCAAACACATGGAACTCAAAGATATAGATGGAAAAGGTACCAAAATTTTGAAGAACTGATCATGTAAAAATAGAAGGTTGCCTCTAAAAATAAGGATGCAAGAGTGTCCATATGGTAAGTGATCCATCTCACCAAAATATAGCCACTGCATTCAAAAGTACATAGGAACAAATACTATATGCATATCTCACTACAACGTGAACCCAAGGAAGCATTAACACCAATAGTAGAAACCCCCCCACAATGTTGAAAAGGGAGAGGCATGACAGGTACACTAAAATTGAATGCCAAAAAAAAGTCCATGCAAAAGAATTAGGAATATCTAAATGTGTAAACATGAAAGTACCAACAAATATAAAGGGCGTGCAAACAAAAGACACACACACTTGAGGTTGATGTCATGGAAGAGACACTCACTTGACAAAGATATGATGGCAAACAAAGGAAAAGAATCAACCCTCCCATTGCACTTTATAGCATAGTGTGAGTACAATAAGGTAATAAATGATGTGAAATATCCCAATAATCATGTGAAATATAGAGGTACATTATTTTAGTGCATTTACATAATGATAAATTTATACAATGGGAGCCCATAATGTTCAAAAAAGTACTACATGCTGAAAATATAATTCTTTGACAAAAAAAAGGAAATTGGTAGCACCATGACAAAGTACATGAAAAAATATGCACTTTCAAAAAAAATGACACCCAAAAAAGAGTTCAGATGTAGAAGATATGACCTATCAAAGTCTCCAAAACAAGAACTAAACAACAACACTAAGAAAACTGAATTCTAGAAAAAACCAGAAGCCAAAACTGGAAACCACCTACACCACTACAAATATTATGAAATTCTACCCCATTTCAAATAAAATTGCATTGAAAAATATCACCGTACGACCAAGATATGGCCTTTGGAAGATAGGGTACAAAACTGAAAAGCCCCATGGAGAGGGGTTGAGTAAAGGAAAAAATGATCTCCACCAAATTTGTCAAAAAAATGCCAAAAATAGGGGTCTGCCAATTTTAGAGGTGCATGGAAAAAAATCCAAGTACAATGCATTTATTTTGCAGAAAAAAAATGCAAAAAATGAAATAATGCATGCGTTGATTCACATTTGTCTCAATGATTAAAAATGATCTTTGAATTTTGATTTGATTTTTGAAAAATCTACTCATTGTTTGTAGACAAAAATAGAAACCTAAAAATATTTTGATGCGAAGAACAAAACCCAGAAATATTTTTTTGATCCAGCAAGCAAAAGATGAAAAAATAAATTTCTTTTGACCTTCAACCTGTAGAAAAATGACTCGTGATGCTTTTTGGAAAACAATTTTCTTCAAATCTGCTCAAGATATACAAAATCTAAAAGATATCCAGACGAAATTTTGACCCTAGCTACAAAATCCAAAAATCATTTTTCCTACAAATAAGTAAAAACTAGAATTCTGAAGCAAAAATGAAAATGACTAGTAGAAATGTAGCACCCCTCCATTTTGTTCATATGTTCAGACAATGTGTTTCTCTGATATGCTTATGTTTTCTGACAGTACCTTTACTTTGATAGACCATGATACTTTGTTATTAATTGATCGCTAACTTTGGAGTGATGTTGGTTTTATATTGTGATGTGAGAGTACATTATTTTGATGTTTATTATTATGAAATGCTTTCTGATTAGCATACTTTTTTATTGAGTTACTATTGTTATATTCTCATCTATATTTGAGTGATGTTGTATATTCATCAGTTTGATGTGACATTGTATTGGTGAAGGGAATGGGATTGCATCACTCGCTTGCGAGCGCCCTATGATTCTGTGATTCTCTCTTCATGGTGTGAATGCTTATGATATATATGCATGTTCGACATATGATTTGATTGTAGGACTACAAGTACATGACATCAACTCCACCTGGATTCAGAGGTTTGAGCGTGTCCATTTCCCAACGGTTAGTTGATTGGGAGATAGTAACTAGGTTTCCCTTGTCAAGCCACAACCCTAGTCATAGTGTGTCATCAGTTTTAGTTGGTCATGTTGTGTTATCATGTTGTCCATTTTTGCGTTGTTGTTATTTATGTTGCAAGGTATGTTTAAGGGAAATAAATGCTTTAAATGTTTTAGTTGATTATTTAATTAATCTGGATTATAGTGTTAAAAGCTTTGTTTTTAATTTAATTTATTTGGTAATATGATTTAATCTTATGATTAAATTTATTTTATTAAGTAATTAAATTAATTATATTGTATTTAAATTAGAAAACACTATGTGATTTTGAATTATTAAAATGCATTAATATCTAGAAAACATCTAAAGGGATTAGTTGTTAATTGATTGTGAAGATATTTGATTTTCGACATGTGTTATGACATTTTAATTATGGTTGTTGGGAAATTCTTTCACGGAGAAAATATTTGCTTTAACTAAGGGAGGTAAGAAGTTACTTCACGGAAGAGGTTGTTAAAAATTAAGGGGGGTTGTTGAATCTGGTTGTTGAAAAATTTGGGGAAGGATAATCTTGGGAAAAATACTATGGCTCTAGATTTTTTTTTCTTTTTCTCGAAGAAGCTTTGCTTTGTTTTCGAGAAGAAACTTTGTTTTGTGGAAGAAGCTCTACATCAATCTTCATCTCCTCAAGTGTTTGGAATTCAGGTTCCTTAATTATTTTATTTAATTTCAATTTGGAAAAGGTTATTAGATTAAATTGTGGATTCTGGAAAATATTTCCTATACAAGATTATAAGCTTTTGGGTTTTTTCTAAAATTGAAAGAATGTCGTATTTGGAAATTACTATGAAAGCTTCTGTAGAAATTATTGTAAATTTTTATTTGTTTTGAAATTATAAATTGTCGGGGAAGCTTTGGAAATTCTTGTAGGGATTGTTTTTAAACAATGAAGAACCAAAAAGAAAAACAATAGTAAACTGGAAAACTTCTGTTGGGATAAATTAAATTTCTCTCTAGAATTTTGTAGAAAACCTCTCGACAATTTTCTTGTAAATGTTGTCTATAGAAATCTATTGTTCTTCTTCTTATAGATTTGTTTATCTGGGAAAATTTGGAAACCTCTGTGAAAAGTTTGGTAAATCCTTTCTTGTAGGAAGAAATTGTGAAAAGCTTGCCCAACTAGACAATCAGGTTAATGAATATATATATATATATATATATCTTAATATATATACATACATATACAAATAAATATGTATATATATATGCTTTTATATTTTATTAAAGATGCTTATGTCAAAATTCATATTGAAACTTTGTGAAGTTGTTCGTACATAATTTGAATTTCACAGTTTTTAATTTGGAATTTTTTTCTTTCAAAGTTTATATGTTATGGAGGGGGGCATTAGGGAATACCCCACCGCTGCTTCCCCAAAGGGAGGAGGGTGGTGGAGCCTCCACTGTCTGCGCCCCTTTCAATGGGTAATGACTTCCAAACAACCTTCAAATTATTTAAAGGTTTGCAATTATCGGCGTTGTATATTTGATTTGTAATTTGGGTTTATTTTTATATATATAAAATATAGTATATATGTAATTTATATATGCATCTTATATATATGTGTGTATATATATATATATATATATATATCTTAATATATATATATATATGTATATATATATATATGTATATATATATATATGTATATATATATATATGTATATATGTTTAAATATATATATATATATATATTTATATATACACATTTATTGATTGTTTGGAAATATTGTAACTATTTTTATTATTTAAATAATATATATGTATTAGTATATATATATAGATATATATTTTTAAAATGTATTTTTATTATGGTCGCATGTAATTGCACATATCTGATGTTTTAAATGGAATGATTTTAAGGAGGAAATTGACTATTAATTTGATGTAACTGGGAAATTGATTTAAACAAATAGATTTAATTTTTTGTTTTGTCTGTAAATGAAAATTAATTTAAGTTAGATGATTTGGAGAAATGTATTATTGAACTTCATGCATGGAAATTGGATTTAGGAAATCCTAATGGTAGTTTAATTAATTGCCTGATTTGCCTGTTTGTTTATGATTTCTTTTGTTCTCGTTTTTGGGGGAAATTGGTTAGAATTGTTAGATTTTTTTTTATAAGTCTTCCAAATGTGGTAGTATTATTTGGGGTTGTTGTATTATGGTTTCTACCCTTTGATTTCCCCTTGGGTAGTGTGTTTAGTTGTATTCAGTTAATCACCCGGTTACCACGAACGGGGATGTGATGCCTTTATATTTTGGATTGGGAATTGTTTTCTGAATGTGTGCACTAGTTTACCCTTGGGTGATGGATTAGATCCATGTGTTTTCAGTAGGAGAGTGACTCTCGATGGGGGCCAGGGTCTAGGAAGATCTGTCAAGGTAACCTATGCTACTTTGTGATGGTACTCCTCCTATGAAAATAGTTTGTTGGCTTAGTGATATATTTGATTATTTAACTCTAGAAGCAAGGTAACCATTATGTTAGTGTTGTACTTGTATTTGATTAGTTTAGTCTTGTGATAGCTTGTGTCTAGAGGTAGTTGGTTTTGTCTAGGAAGCCTTGTTACTATCTCCTAGCATGAGGAGTAGGCCTTTAGGTACCACTTGGTTGGGTGGAATGTGCACCTTACTTCATTGGGTTCCCTCTTATGTTCATGATGGTGGGATCTCCCAAGTTGGAGAGCTTGTTTGTACCAGTTACTATGTTTTATCTCTTATGTATTATGGTATGAATTAGCACTTGGTATATGTATCACTCCTCAATTATATTCGAGGAGGATTCTCATTATTGTAACATTATTGTAAGATCTTACTCATTTTGGAAGTGAGCTTGTAAATATTATTTGGGAATGAATGCAATATATGGATATTTTATGTACTTTTATCTTATGAGATGTATTTATGGCTTTAGATGTATGATCTTTAATTCATGAGTAATAATTTATATGCTATGAATGGGTTATTGTTTTATGTTATGTGATTCAGTTGTAAGATTGGTTGTGTGTCTTAGGGGATGTATGTGTTAGTGTAGTGCACTTCGCATGTTGTTAACTACACTTTAAAAAAAAATACTTTCATTGTAGTCGCATCTTCCTCTAGGGTTACATGGCGGGGCATAACACATGGTATCAGAGCCTAGGTTCATACACTACGTACTCTGGGTATATATCAGCCCATTATGTTGTCCTTGTGAATCTGTTAGTGGAGTTGTTAATAGATCGCGATGTTTATGGCATTGACATTTAGCATCATGTGCTCTGTGGAAAAGAGTAGAGTGAAAGAAAACTGATAATATGTTAAGGAGGAAAAGTAATGATATGTATCACATGGGTTATGGAAGTAGATGTACTTATGGAACTATGTATGTAATTGTACCCCCCTATAAATGTGAGGAACCAATAATTGTGCATTGGTTGAGTGTTGTGAATACCCCATACTTGATTTATGTGTCCATGGGATGGTGATAATGGGTACCCATCCATGGGGGAAAAGTTGTATTTTGGTGTGGGATTAACCATACCATTATGTGTGTTTGCATGTTTGTTAACTGATTTAGGGCCAACCCGCATGTGGTTGAAGCTTATAGATAAGAGTAACCAAAAATTAGTTTCATAGATTCTTTTCTTTTGGTTCTCTAGCCCCTCAATCTGTGAAGGGATAGTAGCAACCTCAAAGTTCCTTGGGTGGAGTGTGCAGTGTACACATATTGTGGTGCAGAGCGGTTTCAGCTCAACTGATTCTGAGGAAATGTACCCACTACTTTCCCTTATGATGGATTAGGATACTTGATTCATATGTGTTAGCCAAATCCCCACAAATTTGAGTACAACAACATTGGTTTGTTAGTATATGCCTGGTTGTCCGTAGAGACGTGGATCTAGAATTATTGAGTAAACCTCATCTGTATGAGAGGTGAAATGAAGCTCGAGTAGCCCCATATAGATACTATGATATATGCATTATATATATTGTATATGCACGTGTTTCGACATGATTCAATAGATACGATGCCACACCCCACTGATGTTCTGACATAGTGTTGGTGATGATGTTGTGTTAAACAATGCCACATGCATAAACATGTGAAGGTGCATTATGAGATTGTGTTGTGATAGCCTACTTGTGTGATGAGCATTATGGGGCCTTGCACACTTGTAGAGGGATACTCATGGTTTCTTCGATAGTGTTTGGTTGGATAGCATATGAGTATGTCCTAGCCATGTATACCTCTGGTTACGGGGAGTACTTGTGTGTGCCTTTTCCATGAGGTATCACTATGTGAGGTGTGTTCTACACGTGCCTACTTCTGTGAAGCCACAGACACACTGCCATGTTGCATACGACTAGTGCATGCTTTCCTCAGTTGGCATATGACCTTGTCGAGTGATGACGTGATGTAAGATGTAGTCATGGAGTACACTCTAGGTCATGTGGATGGCGTGCTCACTCCGCACCACATGAGGGCTACTATTATAGCTGGACATTGTTCCCTCCTTCCTTGTTTGGTGGCTAGAATCTAGTCACACAGTGTTGTAAAGTGCAATTTTAAAGATTGTAGACTTTCTTTATGGTAATTGATGATTTTATGTTGATTGTGAAGGCTGACACCTTGTTATATTTGATTGTGATGGTTTAGCTGCACCTTGTGATCTTATTTGCTTGTAACCATCATGGTTATATTTGATTTAGTGTTGAAATTATGTGCATTTATTACCTTATTGTTGAAATTAAATTTTTATTTGCTCTTCCTTATGACCTTGGTGGCTAAGCTAGTTTATCTATATTGTTTTAAATGTCGGCAATGTGTCGTATTGTGAATCCTCTCCAAGGATGTATGAGGTGGACTTGGTGAGTGTATACGAGGAAGCAGACATAGGGAACCTTGAGGATGGGGGTATGTGAGGTTGTTACTCAGCTAGGACCCACTACCCTCCTATGTGTGATGACTATCTCTTGGAGGCTAACCACCTTATACAATAAGAGATAGGTCATTGTGGTCTCGATTGGATGGTCCCACCATGTGTGTGGCCTAACACCATCAAGCCACTGAGTGAGATGTATGGATTATGTGAGATAGATAGTGGCTCTTGGCTCATGGATTATGTATCATGGATTAGTATGTTGCTTTTCGGTGTCTAGATGGACCCATGTGTGGCCTTGTGATGTGATTTTTGGTGATGTGCATTCGTGTGTATGTGTAGAATGTATGTTAAATCATGAGTATGGTGCTTGAATTATGAGTTTATGTATTTTACTTTATGTTACTCTCACCTTATGTTTGTGACTCTTTTCTTGGGTGGTGTGTAGGATGCCTAGGAGAGGTGGTCATGGAGTCAATCGTATGAACACTTCTTTTTTGGGTCCCCACGTGAATGATTGTGAGGAGTACCTGGGTCCTCGATTACGTTCTTTTCTTGAGGAGATTCTTACTCGGCTTGGCCCTAGATAGGAGAGGGTGGTTGATAGGTATTTAGGGAAAGAGAAAGGTTCCCTAGGAGGAGAAATGTTTCAACTTTAGCAGGACTTATGATGGGCCTTTTGAGGGAACGTTCTCCGCACATCAATCATTTTGGTTGAGGTTTTGAGTTTGATAATTGGATGATTGGTGTTCATTTTGGCAGGGCATCCCTAGTAGGCTTCGTGTTATGGGATGATCGTCTTTCGTCGAGAAGATTTAGAGTTGGTTACGAGCCCAAATCCATCATCCTAGCTAGTCAACTCAGAGCACACAGGCAACAGTGGGTAGAGGTATAGGATGTTTCACTTGCGGCCGACAGGGCCACATAGCTAGATAATATCCTTAGAGGAACACACCTGAATTCAGTCAAAGGTCGACGTCTACAGAGCCAACAAGAAATGACACATGAAGGACCCATGGGACAAGTGCACCAATTGATCATCGTTAGGCAGAGCATCAGGGCACAAATGTGGAGATTACTGGTAGTGGACAAGCAGCTGATTCGAGAGCTAATGGAAATCCTACAGTACACGAGACTAAGGAAGTGCCTATAGTTTTTTTTTGTCTGCATTGACACTTGTTATGATAGGTTATGTATTTTGAGACTTTGTTGGTGCTTGCTCCACCATGTTGATTTCTATGGATTGACAATTTACTTGTCTTGGATGATTATGACACTGGTTACTGTTGTTTTTATGTTGATGTTTGGAGTTATTCAAGTTTGGAACAATTTGATTGTGTGATTATATGGATTTTGTACTAGGCATGTTTGCAAGCTTCTAGCAGTAAGAATGACCCTAGGGGGGAGGATGTAGCACCCCTCCATTTTGCTCATATGTTCAGACAGTGTGTTCCTTTGATATGCTTATGTTTTCTGACAATACCTTTACTTTGATAGACCATGATACTTTGTTATTATTTGATCGCTAACTTTGGAGCGATTTTGGTTTTATATTGTGATGTGAGAGTACATTATTCTGATGTTTATTATGATGAAATGCTTTCTGATTAGCATAGTTGTTTATTTGAGTTACTATTGTTATATGCTCATCTATATTTTAGTGTTGTTGTAGATTCGTCAGTTTGACGTAACATAGTATTGGTGAAGGGAACGAGATTACATCACTCGCTTGCGAGCGCCTTACGATTCCACGATTCTCTCTTCACGGTGTGAATGCTTATGATATATATGCATGTTCAACATATTCTTTGATTGCAAGACTGCAAGTACATGACATCGACTCCACCTGGATTCACAGGTTTGAGCATGTCCATTGCCCAACGATTAGTTGATTGGGAGATAGTAACTGGGTTTCCCTTGTCAAGCCACAACCCTAGTCATAGTGTGTCGTCAGTTTTAGTTGGTCATGTTGTGTTATCATGTTGTCCATTTTTGCGTTGTTGTTATTTATGTTGCAAGGTATGTTTAAGGGAAATAAATGCTTTTAAATCTTTTAGTTGATTATTTTATTAATCTGAATTATAGTGTTAAAAACTTTGTTTTTAATTTAATTAATTAATTAAATTTATTTGGTAAAATGATTTAATCTTATGATTAAATTTATTTTATTAATTAATTAAATTAATTAGATTTTATTTAAATTAGAAAACACTATGTGATTTTGAATTATTAAAATGAATTAATATCTAGAAAATATCTAGAGGGATTAGTTGTTAATTGATTGTGAAGATATTTGATTTCCGACGTGTTGGGAGATTTTAATTATGGTTGTTGGGAAAATTCTTTCATGGAGAGAATATTTTCTTTAACAAAGGGAGGTAAGAAGTTACTTCATAGAAGAGGTTGTTAAAAATTAAGGGGGGTTGTTGAATCTAGTAGTTGAAAAATTTGGGGAAGGATAATCTCGGGAAAAATACTTTGGCTCTGGATTTTGTTTTGTTTTTTTTGGAAGAAGCTTTGTTTTTCTGGAGGAAGCTTTGTTTTGTGGAAGAAGCTCTACATCAATCTTCATCTCCTCAAGCGAATGGAATTCAAGTTCCTTAATTATTTTATTTAATTTCAATTTGGAAAAGGTTATTAGATTAAATTGTGGATTCTAGAAAAGATTGCATGTACAAGATTAGAAGCTTTTGAGTTTTTTATAAAATTGGAAGAATTTCGTATCTGGAAATTACCGTGAAAGATTTTGTAGAAATTATTGTAAGTTTTTTTTTTTTTTGAAATTATAAATTGTCGGGGAAGCTTTGGAAATTCTTGTAGGGATTTTTTTAAACAATGAAGAACCCATAAGAAAAACAATAGTAGACTGGAAAACTTCTGTTGAGATGAATTAAATTCTCTATAGAATTTTGTAGAAAACCTCTCAACAATTTTCTTGTAAATGTTGTCTGTAGAAATTTATTTTTCTTCTTCCTATAGATTTGTTTATCTGGGAAAATTTGGAAACCTTTGTGAAAAGTTTGGGAAATCCTTTCCTATAGGAAAAAATTGCCCAACTGGGCAATCAGGTTAATGAATATATATATATATATATATATATATATATATCTTAATATATATACATACATATACAAATATATATATATACATATGCTTTCATATTTTATTAAAGATGCTTCTGTCAAAATTCATATTGAAACTTTGTGAAGTTTTCCATACGCGATTTGAATTTCGCAGTTTTTAATTTGGAAAAATTTTCTTTCAAAGTTTATATGTTATGGAGGGGGGCATTGGGGAGTACCCTACTGCCGCTTCCCCAAAGGGGGGTGGATGGTGGAGTCTCCACTGTCGCTTCCCCAAAGGGAGGAGGACAGTGGAGTTTCCATCATCGCTTCCCCAAAGGGAGGTGGACGGTGGAGCCTCCACTGTCTGCACCCCTTTCAATGGGGAACGGTTATTCCAAACAACCTTCAAATAATTAAAGGCTTTGCAATTATCGTCACTGTATATTCTATTTGTAATTTGGGTTTATTTTTTTTATATATAAAATATAGTATATATGTAATTTATATAAGCAGGCAACACCAGTTGGATCCAGACAAAGGATTAACTAGTTAAATACATATTTACTGAATGAAAAATAACATCATATAGATAGAATTATGGTAATCATTATATTAATCACATAAAAAGAGGACATTCATATATCTTCCTCTATACTTTGCACATCTCTTTCCTTACCTTACATTTAACCTTTTACACATGCATCTTATACTTATATCTTCTTGGATACATTTCATATACAGGTTTCTACATACATTCCTCTTATACATTTGCACATTGTTATTTGTATGTTCCTATATACATATATCTATGGGATGGGATGTGATCCATCTATCCTACCCCTACCCTAGATGGTATCTTTTTAGTCTTAAGGTCCACAAGATCTTTGTGGCAAGATGCGGTAAGATTTTCTTGGTGGCATCTGCACTGTTGCTCTTTCCTACTAACAATCTACTTGGGAGTAAGTTGCAAACATGGCTTAAGGTTCCACACATGCACAATAAGTTGGGTAGTCCATTTATAACACATTAATGACATGTTCATAAAGAATTTGAGTGCTCAAATTTTGTAAAGTTCCATCATCCCACTATAAATTGAAATTTGTGATGGTACAATAGATAGAATAGATGATATCCAAATATACTTTCACTAACCATCCATAATTTGAAATAACGTGCAACACACATGTTACTCAAAGATTAGGCCATAATCCAAACACTTAAGGAATTTGTTTGAAGCTAGCCAAAGGTTAGACCATATTAGCTAAGGGTTTGATGTGGTAGGTTGCTACCAAAATAATGGGTGTAAAACATTAATGGTTTTTAAAATAATACCATGCTTCACATTTATAATGTACCAATACATTGGTAATGGTCATTCTTTGTCCTTGGGTGACTCCACCATATCAAAGTCACTAAAAATGAGAAAATTATAAAGATGTAGATTTTTAGCCAACCATCTCCATAATTCCATTCTTTCCAAACCATAATTAGGTGCATAAAATTTAATAATGTTAACAAACTGACCATAAATTTCAAGCATACTCCACATGACATGATGGTTTATCTCTCACCTTGAAGTAATAATAGAGGAACTTAAATGAGAGGAAAAACGTGCTTGCACCAACAAGACCATCTTCATATGTAAGGTTGTGAACCATGAAACATGAGACCATATTTTTTATATATCCATATGAATAAATTAACTGTAACATCTTATAAGAAACTAACTTGATGATCAAATTTCTAGCATGTAAAATAAGCATTAAACGGGTGAGATTTTATTCTAAGTTTTTGAACATTTCATGAGATTTTTTTATATGGAGGGATCCTCCATTGAAATCTTTGGATGAACATCCTCATCCATCAAAACCATAAATTATTACCCAAAAAATAATGTTGGTTGGGCAAAATCTTGTTGCCAAGAAAGACAAAGAAACATTTCCCCCATTATCTCCCCTTGGAAAATAATTGTTGCTTATTGGTAAGTTAGGGGGCTACCTATTAGATTGAGAACTCACAATGAAGGTCCTAAAAGATAACCAATGACTTTTAGATGGTAGAATTTGAGTGTTTTGGCTAGAAATAGACCCCATAGCAAGAGGAGTTGAGTCATTTTTATGAAATACTATTTGCTTTTAGCCATAAGGGTGACTTACTAGGCTTGAAAGGGTTTGAGGTAGAGGGAAGAAACTGTTGTTATTTATTGATGGTGTTGTGATTTCAACTAAAGGCTTAATAACATAATGTAGCATAAGAGGATAACCCTTGGGATTAATTTATTAGTGTCTAAAGAAAATTTTCGTGAGATTAATGTAGACCATATTTTGTGAAAAGTGAAAGGAACTCATTTCAATCTCTTCAGACTGTTTGAGATTGGAGGTGAGATCTACCTCAATATAAAGGCAAGATGATTTGCTCCATGAAATCTTATAGAGACACTTTAAGACCTAGAAATTCAACCTATACAAGGACCTTAAGTGAAACTTGCTCATAAAATTTTGGTCACAAGTCCAGTGAGATAATATTAAAGTGTTTCACATGAACCAACAATTAGAACATTTTAGAAGCATATGCACCTATTGGAGGTCTTCGAAAGAAAATAAAAAAATCTTAAATAAGGTTCTAGATGCTAGTGAGCTCAATAACATGGACTCCCAAGTATGTTTCATTAGTAGTCAAAGACTATTTTGAGGAGATATGATTGACATACTAAGTAATTAAACATTAATTCTTATACGGCTAAAATATGAAATCAGAAGCTATAGAAATGATTTTAAATAGAATATTCGATGGAGAGTTTCGAAGCCAACAAGATTTCATAGCTATTTTAAAGCAATAAGGAGACAAACTAATGCACAGTTCATCATCCCTAATTCTCAACTCACATGGAATTTTCCCCAACAAGGAGACACATAAATGCAGGTTTCATCATCCCTAGACTCTCACATTTTCACTGTATAAAGAATGAAAATTAAAAACAATATTCATGTAGAGCACCTAGTGCGTTGTGAAGCGAAGATATGTCCAAGTTTATGAAGCATATAAATATTATAGTTCCTTAAATAAATAGCAATGTCACACTCAAATCAGTGTTGCTTTCAAGATATTTGAAGATCATATAAATTTAATATGGTGAGCATTAAGTTCCAATGGGGATTAGGAGCTAAGAGACCTGAAAAGGACAAAAACAGTTATCGATGTAAATATTTAAATATAAATGAGAAGTTAAATTTAAATCAGTAAAAGTAATGATATTTTGTTGTAAATTGATAGAAGGTTTTTAATTAGATATCATTAATTGATTTCTTAATTTATCACTTTTTTCAATATCATGGAAGGCGACCATTTATCGAGTAGGGATTTGTCTATTATTTATTCCATCCTCTCTTGAACTATAGATAGGAATTGCTCAAAAACAATGTGTGGAAATTAATATCTAAAACATGCTCATCTAATATCTAGAATTTGCTATCTAAAAAAGTAGTGTTGATAAATATCATTTAGGATTTTACCAGGCAAATAATGTTTTCTTCTGGTCAAATCTATGTTATGGATTCAATAATTCTATACAAATAATTAAAGATAAAAATTGAGCATGCAATGATACCACCGGTATTTATGATGCTAATGTAAGTTGACAAAACAATGATAATTCTCTAGTGAGTTCTTTGCGATGTTCTTTGTGTTGTAGATAAATCTTTAATGGTGCAAAATTAATTAAGTTTATCTTTTTATTCAACAACCTAGCACACAAGTTAACAAATTTTATGCTCATTGTGTACATAACAACTAGTTGTGGGAGTTGAATCGTGCCCAATTTTAAATTTGAATTTTAAAATATTTAAGGTTATTTCTATGTCGTGAAATTGACTAAAGTCATTTTTTGTACATGCAAAATTGACTTAAAATAAGAGAAATAAAATTGAGATTAAAATTGATCCCTAGGAGGTGGATGATCGAGAAAAGTGATGGTGATAGCTACCGTTGAAGCCATTTGAGGTTGTGTGCTTGCACACTAGCATGGGATTTTGTCCATATGATCTATAAGACCCATGACATATAGAGGTTAGGGGTGGGTATATTCTCCCCCCTTTATTTCTTTTCTTTTTCTTTTTATTTCTTTTTATGTGGGTGGGTTTCTCAACTACCTAATAGTGATTGGGGGTCTAGGGGACCCCCCTCCTTTGTTCTTTAAATATTACTGTAGACATGGAAAATATACAATTCGATCCGACACACTTGATCTTGATTACTAACGACATTTCTTCATGAATCACATTCCCAGCTTATCATCACCTTCTGTCTCTTAATTAAATAAATCATTATTTATTTGATTAGGTCTTTCTCCTCTGTTGATTAAATTAATTAATTTAATTTAATTAACCTTATATCTTCGTTTATTTAAATAATTCATTTTATTTAAATCAAGTCTTTAAAGTCTTCTTATTAAATTGAATAAATTAAACCTTATTTAATTTAATCTACCATTATCCCTTTTAGTTAAATAAATCAAATCATTTATTTAATTAAATCTTTTTTCTCAATTCTTGATTTAAATCAACTCATAAACTTGAGTCAAAATTGTCAAATCACCTAATCTCTCATTAAATTGATCAAATCTTGATTAATTTAATCTCAATCACTAAAATCCTCTAGAGAATGCAACTTGCACAATAAATCAATTACTTTGATTTATTAAATTGCCTATTTTCTCTCAACATGGAATAAAAGAAGAATATTCTCTCAAATTTGAATTCAAAATCCAAGTGGACTTGTACATCCAACAAGGCATTCACTCCTCTTACATGTCCTTGTGCATTGAGTCAAGTGACATTAACTCAATTTCCCTTCCCTCTAAACATGTCACATTCAAATTTCAAATTTGAATCCAATAGCATTTATCATACACATTGAAATAAATGTGCTCATTCCTCAACCATTCACATCTTGACAAGTGGCACTTGGCCATTGGATCTTGAATGATCCCACATTGTTCAATTCCACTCTTTCTTCCAATTTGGAAATCTATAAATAAGAGACCCTTCCTCTCATTCTAACATCCATAATTTGAGTAAAGTTATTATACTCAAATCCATCTTCAAGCATAGCCATTTTCATATCTCATTATCAAATTCTTAGCTAGGTTATGTAGGAATTCAACCAAAGTGGATCAATCATCATCAAGCTTACAAAGGAGTTGGGAAAGGGCCAATTTCTACACACCAATTAGCACCAATTAGCACCAATTTCCCCATGGGATCAAGAGTTTGCATTTGCTTAATTTAGGATTTCATCTATATTTCATGTTTATTCTTTTTTTTCCTATTTTGAGTATTTGTGAAAGGATTTCATGGGGAATCCTTCTTTTATCTTGCAGATCAACTAACTAATCTGTTTGTTTGTCATGTCTATGTAGGAATAGGATTGGGGTTCACAATTACATTAGATCTAATGAGAATTCCTTTTCTAGAAATGATAATGTAGTTAAATTTTTGGTGCATGCAACCAATGAAGTCAAATCGAACTAGAAATTGGAATTTTTTTTGAAATCAAATAGTTGTTTAATGAAAATGTGGATCAAATTTTCATATTCATAAATCCAAAATAGAGTATAGATGTTTTGATCTATCTATTTGAGCATTCTCTAATATATAAATTTATGAGCATTAGATTTTTTTCCCTTCTTGAAAGTTTGGACTTGAAGGACTACACAACCCATAGGTGATATGAAAATTATTCTAAATGCAAATGATTATTTCTTTCTTTTCTTCTGAAGAATGACATATCATAATATGATATTTGAGGATTGTCTATATTTTTAAAATCAAATAGGTTTATTTATCAAACCCTAGCATGTGGGCTTTGATTTGGTGGAGGAACTCACTTCTAAAATTCCAAACTAGATCTACCTCCTTCAACTTTCCATGGAGTTTTAATAGAGAATTTATATTTTGCATTCTATAAATTATTCTTGCTAAATCCTTAGGTACTTCTCACAATATTCTTGAAAGAAAGGTAGCAATATGTACAATTATTTTTAAATTTTGATTGAATTAAATAATTTACTACCTAATTCTTTATATATTAGATTGGGTAACATGTAATGGATTCAACAAATAGATTATGATGCTCTAGCCTCTCAATTTTAGATTCCATTTTTGTCATGCTTATAAGAATTTATAGAGAGACTATTCTAAGAAGGGTCTAGGGATCCCTCAACCCCTTCTAGAGGTTTTATCAACTAACATCAAGGAAAAAGGAAAGTCTCTAGATCATTTAGAAGAACCAAAATAAAATGGGATTGTCTCTATAAAATCCTAAACTAAGGGGTATAATGTGAACCACCAAAAAAAAAGAAAAAAGAACCTCATAAAAGGAAATTTTAATAATAAGTTTGATGTCATTGATAATTTTGAAATAAATTCAACCCCCTTTGTACATGAAAATAGTTCTTGTATCTTATCTCCCCATAAATGGTTATGATTCTTGGATCTTTCTATACTCATAAAAAATAATTTTGATTTATTGTAATGCTAGGGGTTTGGGTAGCACCCCTTGTCAAAAGGTAATTTGAGACCTTATAAGGGCCATAAGCCTAATATTATCTTTCATCAAGAACTAAAATCTATGTGGAGATTTGGAGAAGTAGTTATGGTCAATAGGTTTTGCTGGAGGGCTGGGAGTTTTATGGGAATCTTGTAGGCTCACTCCTTGTAAGAAAATGAACATACACTTCTTATCAATGATGGATTCTTTCTTTGATTTGGATATTTTCATCTTCCTTACCAATGTTTGTTCTCCTACTAATTTTCAAGGTAAGGTTTACTTTGATTTGATATTAGATTTATTCATTCTATAACCTCTCTTTTTTTCTTGGATGTCAGTAAGTGATTTTAATCATTTTTTTTTCTTGATGAAAAACTTGGTGGTTTTAGTTGACTAGACGTATATTCTAAGAAAATTTGTATTTTCTTAACCTAGTGAATGCTAAACCAAGACATAGATTTTTTACTTGGAATAAAAGAATATGTGGGCCTACTTTAATTTATAAAATAATTGATAGGTTTTTAGTCTTTGAATATTGGATTAGTTATATTTGAACATATTATTCTACTATTTTAGGATGGGAGGGATCAAATCATTGACCTATTAAATATTTATTTTTATTTTCTCTTCCTAAAAAATCCCCCCTTCAAGTTTCAAATTAGGTGGCTTAGGGATCTTGATATTCATGAGTACATGACTACATAGTGATTGGAGGGAAATTCTCCATTTGGTATTTCTATGTATTCTTTCTTCAAAAGACCTTATAGTTTGTTATGCTCAAGCTTAAGCAAAGGAACAAAGGTTATTTTGAAATATTTTTAAGAAAAACTACCATGTTCAAGAAAAATTAGATGGCATCACTTTCAAGATTAAAGAATTGGCAAAGACCAAGGGGATCCTTTTTAAAGAATATATTTGTTCAAATAAATTAAGTAATGGGATCTTTCAGAGGAGATATTTTAGAATTAAAAATCAATAATTGACTAGCTTCAAGAAGGGCATAACACCTATTTTTTCCATAATTTTGTTAAAGAAAGAAAGAACTTTGCAACATCATATCATATCTTTTCTCAACTTGAGGTGACTATGTTTCCTCTTTCCAATATATTTCTAAGATAGTTGTCTTGCATTTTCCTCCTTGTTTAGGGAAAGTGGTCCTAGGGCTTTGAAGGAGGAGTAAACCATTTTGAATTTCATTCTACCTTTAGTCTAATAATATAAATAATTTATTTGTGGGACCAATCTGTATTGAAAATTTTGAGATGATTGTGTTACATATGAAGAAAGTTAAATCCCTAGGTCTTGATGGTTTTACCAAAGATTTTTTTTCTAGGAATTTTGATACATTTTGAAACTTGATCTTTTAGTGGTTGTATTGGATCATAAGACAATAAGTATATGTTAAATATATTAAGTCTACCTTTCTAGCCTTAATTCCTAAGAAAGAGGAAGCTATTTATTTTTACTTTTTCACTCACAACCCTTTGCAATGTTATTAACAAGATAATAAAAAACTTATTGTTGAGTGTTTGAACCAATTATATTTCTCTCTTATCGAATTTGAGTAGGGTAAATTTGTAAAAGGGCATCAAATTCTTAATGGTATTCTTTTTGTTGTTAAAGTTATCTATTCTATATCTTGTTTTAGGGAAAAGTCTATGTTCATTAAGTTGGACATGCAAAGGCCTGTGATAAGGTTAGGTGGTCATTCCTTGAGAATGTGATATTAGATTCTGGATTCTTATTAGGGTGGATTGATTGGGTTATGAGTTGTGTGATTTATTCCTTATTAGTTATTTTTAATGCTACCCCATCTCTTTCCTTTTTTCTTCTAGGAGACTTCAGCAAGGTGATCCTTTATCTCTATACCTTTTTATCTTGATGGAAAAAGGTTTGGAAAGCTTACTTAAGCACCAAAGAGATAGTGGATTCATATAGGGTTGGTCTTTGACTCAATATCTTATTTCTCAATCTCACCTTCAATTTATGAATGATATAACTTTTATGGGGCTTACAAAAATTAGTTGGGTGGTCAAATTTAGGAAAGCTTTGAATATACATTTTTTTTTGTAGTTAATAAATTAATGAGGATAAGTCTATTTTTTTAATTTAATACTCATACTTATATCCAAAAAAGAATTGCACATGTTTCCACTTTAGAATATGGTTCATCATGCTTTGGATTATTTTTGTATTCCCTTATCTTTCAATAACCTCAAAAGAGATCAGTGCAATATAATTTTGGATAGATTTTGTATTAGGGTTGGTCACTAGAATTTTTGGTTTTTATCTTTTCCTAGACAATTGATGATATTAAAATTTATTTTCTAGGATCTTCCTATGTATATATTTTTATTTTTATTACTTGCAAAGAGCTTTGTTAAGGAATTTGACACTCTTTCTAAGAATTCTTATTGGTAGGGAATTTAGAGTCGCAAAAATAGAATTTAGTCAATTAGGACCAAGTTTGCAAACCTAAAATTTATAGAGGCCTTGGTATTAGGTAGCTTGAGTTCAATTTCAAAGCTTTAAATATCAAATTATATTGTGTATGGTGTAAGCACCTAGATTAACCTTGGTTTTTGATGAGGATGTTCCTCAGATGAATAATTTGTTCAAAAAAGGTTCTATGTTCTAGAATACTATTAAGAAAGATTCTTTGATTATTATGGAAAGTATTTTCTATATTACCAATAAAGACCCTATAAAGCTCTTTATTTTGGAGTGATTCCTAGGATCTCCATCCCCCAATCCTCTATTCCTTACCTCTCCTCCAATGTAAAAAATTTCAAGCCATGGAGTTGTCTAAAGTTGGCAATTTTAAGAGATCCATACATTTGGGGAGTTCCTAGATATATCTTTAGAAGGACCCTACCACCCTAGTAGCTAGTCTAGAGAGGAAACAACTAAAGTCCAATTTTCTCTTGCTTCTACTTTTTTAAGTGACCTTGTTGTTTCCTAGAAGGAATGATTGTTCTTGCATGGGGTTCTGATCCTAAAGGAGCTTAGTTTTTTTCTCTTGGTTATCAATTTTTAGAGCATAAGATAGGTGTGATTAGTGACTTTCCCTGGTACAAGAAAATTTGGAATAAATCTAGTTGGCCCAAGTCTAATCTCTTTATCTAGTTATTGTGTCAAAATTAATCCGCCACATAGGAGAATGCAAAAAAGAGAGGATTTTAAGGTCCTTCTAAATGTGTTTTATGTGGCATTAATGAAGAAAATATTGCTCACTCTTTATTTCATTGTCCCTTCTTCTAGGTAATCTAGAGGCAACGGTGGATGATGTGGAATCAACCTATCAGTCATGCCACTTCTTTATCTAATATTTGGGAAATCATGGGCCATAATCCTTTATCATCTTCTTTTTACTTGTTGGGTGGGATCTTAGCTACATTTTTATTTTGTAATAAATATAGTTAGAGAAAACTAACAAATTTTGTAAGAGCATCAAGTTTCATCATATAGGTTTAGAAAAATATCAAGGATTCAATCAAGCAAACTGTTGAGGCCAAATGCTCATTTGAAGAATTTCTCTCCTCTTTTTATTCTCATCTTTCAAGTCTCCTTGAGATTTCTACCTAATTTTCTTCCCAAAATCAATCTAGCTTTAGGTTAAAGGCTTCCAAGAAAGTGAACATGACTGGCAAGTGGTTTTTTCGGGTCTCTTTGTTTCTTCAAAATTAATAAGTGATGGATTGTCACATGCCAACCTAGGTGCTCCTTGGATTAATGGGGTTGGTCATGATAGTGATGGTTTGACTCACTTCTTCTTCACTACTTCAATGGGGTGTCACACTAATAATCAAATGGATGCCTAATCCATTCTTGTGGTGCTTGAGAAATCTTGCAAGCTAAGTTGGATGAAGATTATTTGTGAAATACATTCTATGATCCTAGTTTCTCATTTGAGAAAAGGGAATTTGTATGTCTTACTAGAGATTAGCATCTCTTGCTGAGCAGATTCTTTTTCTCACCTTAAATTTTTATTCTATTTTTTTATCCATATTCCTAGAGAATAGAATGTGTATTACAAATTTCTTAGCTAAATGGGCATTTTGATGTCGATCAAAACTAGAATGTATGTGATTGGATTTCTTTGATTTTGGATAAAATTAGACAATTTCTTCAGCTTGTTCATAATGATCAGGCTTAACTCTCCTTGCTTGAATCTCTTGGGGATATGAGTTTTGTTTGGATCATAATTTTTTTTATTCTTGATGATGATGTAATCATGGAAAACCCCCTTGCTTTTTCCTTCTTTTGGCTTTATTAATAGCTATTTCTATCTAGAAATATTTTTGTCGTAATTTGTTTTAGTTTTTCTTATGATATAATTATCTTTTTGCATAAAAAATGATCTCTAGGAATGTGTGCATATAAAATTAAATAAGACTACATTATTTGCTAACTTTTACACCAAACACACCACCTGTAAACTAATAATTGCATTAGAAACTACCCAATTAAATTGACTTAAAATAAATAAATATACACGATATATGATTTTAACCATTATAAGACCAACGCTTTAAAAAAATTCAAAATCATTTAAAACAACAACAAAAGCAAATTTATAAAATCCCTATCAGAATTTGTATACATTATTTATTTTTGAATGGAAGGGCCAAATTTATAAAATGATATTTTTTTATTTAATGGTTAAACATGTAATGCCCCGCCAAGTAACCCTAAAGGAAGTTGTAATTAACGACTTAAGTGAATCAATTTTTTTTTATAAAGTGTAATAACATACACATTCACTTACTAATTAACAACCTCTAAGGGTACAAAGTTAGGATTACTTAAACCCAATACATAAAACCATAGCATTATAACCTTTATGAAATAAACATCATACATCATGAGAATACCACATAACATAATAAGATGAATATCCAAGATACAATCTCATAAACAGTAACTTAATCCAATAGTTACATCACTCATTCCCAGAATGAGACAATAGTACAAAAGTATAACCATTACATAATCTCACCTCATAAACATAAGAGGGATAAAATAACTTATACAAATAAAAATATTACAATGCAAGAAAATACAATAAGAACCGCGAGCTGTCCATCTGCATGTCTCGCCTCCATGAACTGAAGATCAAGGGGGACTCAATGGTTTTGGTGCATGCTCCACCCAACCATGTGGTACCCGAAGGCCCACCCCCCATGCTAGGAGATAGTAACCACACAACATGGTCAAGATACTACTACCTTTAACCAAAGGTAGACTCACACTGACATAACCAAACCAATGAAATAGCAAGAACAACTCTCACATCACTGCCATTGCTTTCAGACATAAAATAGACCACGTATGTTCAGAGAACCATACATGTATACAAATACCAATCACCAAGGGAATCTCAAGGGCATACAACCTAAGAATCATAACCACTCCATCCCAAGGAGGAAACAAATATAAGAACTCACTCCAAACATTTTGGAGGCAACAAAACACATAGTCCACTCCTTTCTCAAGAGGTGACAAAGATGAACCCATCTCCAAACACTGGAGGTAACATCTATAACAGAATTGCTCTCGACAAGGAGATGCACATTACAAAAACCACTCCTTTCTCAGAAGGCAACAAGATGAAACCACATAACAATGTCACTCCATACAAGGAGACATGAATCCCATAATCCGCTCCTAAACTAAGGAGGTGCGAACATCCCCGTTCGTGAAAACCGGGTACTAACAGAAAATACACCATGCACTGCACAAGAGAAGAACAACTGGTTGACATAAAGATTCGACAACCCTCATTCACTAAGTTCATCAGGAAAACTTATAGATTTGGACTAACACATAATCCCATATTCCAACATACAACATGACGACATAGCTAAGGAAACATTCAAGACATTAATTCAAATCTAGTATTTGGATTTCCTAAATCCATATTCATTCAATCAGTGACATTAACAAGGTCAAATACACACTTACAGGGTTAACTCAAATAATCATATACCCATATTTCTATTTCCATTATAAGAAATCTTAAACAATTTAAACCTACATCCCTTTACGAAATACAGAGAAACTAGAACATTTAAGACAATCACTAAAAAATTACTATTTTTGGATATACTAAATCCATATCCTTTTCATATTTTATTCACAATAATTAATTGCTCTAATTGAAATATAATAAACTAAAATAACTATTTGTCTCATCAATATAAACAACTTTTTAATTTACTTTTAAAATGACACAAATCCATGCAAGTAAACTCTTTCCATTCCCTAATCAAATCTTACATCTCATTCAATTTTTTATTTGGAATATGCAATCACTTTAATATAATAAAATATTGTTTCTCTATCCACTTTCTCATATACACTAATCAATCCATTTCAAATCTCTATTCAATAATATATTGCATGCATCTTATTAAAAGGAAAAACGATAATGAATTTATACTTAACATATTTATATATGCTCCATATTATATAGACACCAAATATATATATTAATGAATTTAATTATATATACCCTTTAATATTCCAATCACAATAATTAAATTGCTCTATGAAAATAAATAAAACATAATAAATATTTGCCTTTTCAAATATATTCATTTCCTAGATTTACTTCCAATACAACATAAACTATTGCCATTACTATATTCTATTTCTATCCAAAACCTATATCTTTTCAATTCTCTATTTAAAACATGCCATTTTATCAATGTATAAAAATAACTCTTGGCTTTTCTATTTAACCATGCATTCATATTGTTTTCAATTAAATCTCGTTAATTAAACAAACATTCAAATATAAATACTTCTACAATTCTTCAATATGTTTAAATATCTTTTTTTTCTTAACAGTTCGACCATGCATTCAAAAACCAATACAAGTACACATCTAATTGGATTTCTTTCGTTTTCTATCTAACTCATATAATTCAATCAATTTTCTATCTAAGCATGGAATTTATAAAATATCTCTTTCCTTATCTATTTGACCATGCAATTATAAAATATCTTAAAATATCATTTTTTCTAATAGTTTAATCATGCATTTAACCTTATCTTTTTTTAAAATCTCCATGCAACTCAAATACATACACTTAAATAAAATAAATTAAAAACTAATTATACTCCTTATTGAAAACATGTAAATATACATCATATGTATATATATTAATATATTTTATTAAATAATACATTATTTAATAAAACATATTAAATTTCAACAAATAAAACATATTAAATTTTGAGGAGAAATTACACTAATATTTAATTCTCTAATTGCTCTTAACAAAATAAGTATTTTCAACTATAACTCAAAATATTTCGCTTTAAATTAAATAACCAATTGCCCTTGCAAATTAAATCATTATAAAATTAATCAAATTAATATTTGGTCTCTTCCATAACTTATTGTGTTAAAATAAGATCAATATTTGGACTATAACTCAATATCATATATATATTTTTCCAATTAAATCAAATTAATAATTGGATCTTTTACACATGAATTTAAATTTCACAATTAAATCTTAAATTATGCATTATTTAAATAAGATATTTAACTCCTTCAATTAAACTTTAACATGCCATTTTAAAATAAACAATAATTTTTTCATACGTTTATAATTTTAATTCCACTAATCTAATATAGAAATTTTATTTAAAATAATATAAATAAATATAATACTTTGATATTATAAATAATAATATAAATAATATTTTAATATTATAATAACAATACATAAAATATTAATATTTATAAATATCAATTTATTATTATTTTATTATCAGAGCAGCCATGGAAAAATAACTTAACAGTAGTCTCATGTTTCAAGCATAACTCAAAAACTACGATCTGGGTATTTGTGAATTTTTTACAGGGATAAGAAAATTTAAAGGTGCAAAAACCCTTTAAATTTCCTGACAACCCAATTTGTGAAAGTGGAGTTATATGTGATGCAACCAGACCATTTTACCTTGAAAAATATAACTACCTACGGATTTTAAAATCCAATTTTTTAATAATAAGCAGAGGGTTTCATTTTCTAAAAACATTCTAAAAAATATTGTTCAATCTCTATGTTTGAATCCAAAACAAAATAATAGATTTTCTCAAACAAATTAAATTCAACTAAGGTTTTTACAATTTTCACTCAAGAATTTTCACAAAGCAAAAGCTACAAATTTATTTGATTCTTTTCTTCTAACAACAAATTTATTTTCTAAAATAGATTTAACAAACAAATCTTTAATCACTACTATTTTAAAAAAACAATAAAAAACAATAAAACACAAAGAGGAAAACCTGGTACAAGAAGCTACAGGAAGAGATGAATTTCTGCTTCAAGCCTCTTCCAAAGATTTCCTGAATTTTCTTAAATCATCCAATGAATCCAATCCAAAACCCAACAAATGCAAACAATTTTTCCTCTAATCAATTCTACAATCAAACTTTCTTCAAACCCTTCCTTTGTGCAAATTTTTCCAAAATTTCTTTTCTGCTGTAAAAATAAATTTTTCTAAAAACTTTTCTCCCCTAAAATTAAAATATGCATTTTTAATAAATCAAAATACCTAATATAACCCTAATTCACATTACATGCAAATTAGATATTACAATTTCAATTTCAATTTTTACAACCCTAATTCACATTGCATGCAAATTAGATAGTAATTTCAATTTCAATTTCAATTTAAAATGCAATTTCAAATAATAATTTAATTTCCAAAGTTGAAACTCATTTCTCAAATAAACATTTAATTACAATTTCTAATTTAATTCTCACACGTTGAAATTAAATTCCAAAATTAATTTTAATTCTTTTATTTCTTTTCATTTTCTTGCATCACGTTTAATTAATTAATTAAATTATTTAATCACTAAATTCAACCCCCTTGGATTAAATTTAATTGATTAAATAAATTAAATATAATTAATTAATTTTAAATATAAACTTTTATCCACATTGCATTATTTAAATTAAACAATCATCAACATGATTTAAATGCAATTATTTTAAATATCTATTTCCAAATCAAGAATCTTTTAGAATTAAATAACATTAAAGCAAGACAGACAATGACTCCACACACACAACTGACGACACACTAAGACTAGAGTGTTGACTTGACACAAGTTACCTAGCTACTATCTTCCATTCAACTTAACCGTTGGATCGACACGCTCGAACCTGTGAAACCAGGTGAAGTCGATGTCATGTACCTGCAATCCTGCAACCAAGTAAATATCATACAATATATCCAACATATAATACACACCGTGAAGAAAGAATTACGAATTCGCAGGGTGCTCGCAAGCGAGTGATACGAACCCGTCTTCTTCACCAATACACTCATCGAAACTGACACTTCCATCATAATTCAATAATCTCATGATAACATCACATGATAACTTTACAACATCATTAATCCATTAAAACATGAGAAACACTAATTAGGTCAACACATCACACAATAATAGTTGTCGCTCAATAGTAGCGATCAAAACATCATAACAAAATGTATCCAGTATCAAAGTAACTGTAACCACACATAGCATAAAGCAAACCGAACAAAAGGCAAAATGGAAGGGTATTACAAAACAACTGAATATATCTCAAATTTTGAAAACTAAACAATTACGTATTAGTGATATATTTTTATTAATTTATTAATGGATAGATTTTTTATTTTTTTTTAGATTGTAGGAATTGGGTAGTTTCATAAAAAAAAATCACATGACTGGTGACGCTAGCACAACATGTCCTTTGTTACCACAGAGATGGGGGGAGACCAAACTTGGTGACTTCTTTTCAACAAAATGCTTTAGTCAATCAAATAAAATCCCCCAATAAATAGATATTTTAATATTACTGATATATTTTATTAATTTATTCATAAATAGATATTTATTATATTAATCATAAAAAATAAATTATATTAATTTAAAACAGATAAAATAAAATTACACTTGAATAGTTTAAAAAAAAGCAGTATTATAAAGAAAATAAAAATAAGTGGTTAAATCACTAAGATGTGAAAAGAGTTATAACATTAGTTAAAAAGAGTTTCCCTATACATCCATGAGGCTGTAATCATTAGAAATTGATTCCCCATAATGATGCTTTCTTTGAAGATCATTTCTTACTAAACGAGATGACAAGATAGAACTGAGATCAAATCTCCCCGAAAAAAGAGCACTCTTATTATTAAATTAAGAAAGTTGACAAGCAAATCACATGTTTATTGGAACCATCCATGTCTTTAATGCTAATGGAAACCATGTGAACCATAAATAGATTTTGACTATTAGTTGGTAAAAACTTTTCTAATCAGTTTTAACATAAAAGCCAATCCAATGATAATTTTTTTATTTCTATTTTTAAGAGCTTTTAACCTTTTTTGGGTGCCGAATAAGATCTAAAGTGGGTGGAATAAAACTGATTAAATTACAAGATATTTGGCTGTTACCTATGTTTCTTTAGTCTTTGTCTTTATAGAATTTAATTTTTTGGAATAAAAGACAAAAGAATCAGATCTATAGGTGATATTTCTAGAGATATTGATATCATATATACATCTGTACTCTGCTATTTAATGAGTCATCTGAATGTAAGCTTCATTTGAATATGTTAAATAAATATTAACTTTGACAGAGCTACGCCACTTACATCTGGCTTACTGCAACACAATTTGCTGAAAAAGAAAGAGGTTAACAAGTGATACCCTTTTTCATCAGCAGTATAAGAGCATGCATCTTATATTTTATGTTTTTATCTGTAAAATTTATTTCTGTGTTTAAACTTGTATTAAACATTAAAAATTAGAAGTTCTAATATTAATTTATGATTGTTTTTATTAGAAAAATGATTTTTAGGAGAGTTATGAATAAAAAAATAGTTTTTTAAGGATCCAAATTTTTTATATAATAAGAAAAAGTCACAACTACATGAAACAAAGATCAATTAAGAAACAGATCTTAAAACAAGAAAGATGGACAAACAAACATCAAAACTACAACAAAGATATAACCACAAAAAAGATATAATGGAACCAACAGTCAACACAATTGAATAATTAAATATTTATTAATTTGTAACTGTTTTAATATTTTATGATTTAATAACTAGCACTTGCACTTAAAGGAGGTTCAAGGATTACGCCCATAGAAAACTATATGTATGTTAATATGTTAGAGAGTATCTGTTTGTGCATGCAAATTCTAGTTGCATGTGGCTGGATTAAACAATTGATATGGAATGAAATAAACTTAGACAAATCTAGATATTTTCCTTAAAGAAATTAAGTATTATCTGATTATGAAATATTTGCATACAGTAATGCAATGCAAATGAAAAAAGAAACTTGCCATCAAATTGACAAAAAAAACACTGCAAATGGAAATAGAATGTTTCCATCTAATTGTCAAATAAATATTTTTCTAGCTTTTATGTGATAAGTGAGATTTTGGAGGCTTTTACCCAATATCGTGGAAGTTTTTACCAGTAAACAGCAGCTAAAATTTGTTTTAAGACGATTCAACAGTGATTTACAAATGTTTCACTCTCAAATTTCACACTATATATAACCTATGACTAATTAAATAATTAATAATTTTATATCTTATTTACATCAAAATATAAATAATTTATCAAAAATTTTCCAAAACATTGAAGCTCTAAATCCTTCCACTGTGCAGTAATTCCAGAAAAAGTGTTGAACGTGGGCTATATTTTGCAGTGTTAGTATTTTTTCACATTAAGACCTCAGTTTTGAAGCTTAGAATCTGGATGTGTTTTACACATATCTATGTCACAGAATTACAATAATTCATTTGTAATAGAATGCAACAGTCAAAACAAGTAATATTATTAGATAATAATAAAAATATTTAACAAATTTGTCTTTTGAAGATTTTCCTATATGACTTTATTCTTGTTTTTCAACCAAATACATCTTATTATCAGTGCAATGAATAAAATGGTGCCACAGAGGTGTATATATTGTAAGAACTCGAGAAGTTTCTGTTATATGTTCTTTCAAAATACCCACAATATTCTTAGCATATGCCAAAGTCTTTTAGATAATTTATAAGAATCCTCATCTTGTGTCCTTGTATGAGGGTGAAACCAATGTAAGCCCAAAAAAACCAGAGTGGCAATGTTTCATGAGACACGGCTGTGATGGGTGATAGAAAATATATATACTAATGTAAGATGGACCATGCAGAGTATATATATAAACCAGACATTGTTGTTTCACGAGAGACTGATGTGATCAGTATATATTGGATCATATAGGACAAATAACATCTGATTATTTTAATGTATAATGATGTCTGGTTTTTCCTCCTCCATATAGTTATATATAGTAGGGAAGACTTAAAATTCATCAACATAAAAGAGATGGAGGAGTTTTACAATTATTGCAAATAAACAATTGTTGTGTAGTGAGTAGTTGTTATTATTATATTATATTTTAGATTTAACATCATGTATATATGCTTTTAAAATTCAAATCAATCATATGTCTTGTATTTTAATACTTTCTTGAATAATCCAATCATAGTATGACAAATTAATCTTGGGGGACAATCAAAAGTCAGACACTTTGAGTTTAGCAACCCAGAGTCACTCTAGGATTCATCATCTTATTAGCATCATCCATTAGATTTGTCTTTAGGTGTTGTTGTGGCATCCACAACACACTCCTCTAGTTGTTCTCGAAAATGGGAACTTTTATTTTGACCTAAATACTTTTGTCATGTATTTTCATATTTGGATCTTCAACCGTGTTTTGGTGTATTTTACCATTATTGAGTCTTTGTCATTGTTGCTTGCTCACGTCTTAAGAATTTTCATGCTAATGTCAAGAGGTTTTGTGTGTCTTGGGAAACATGAAATAGAAATTGGAGTAAACTCCCTTTAGGTTAAGGAGTTAGTTTATGTGATTTTTTTATTTTCATGGGTTTGCTATACAATGTAAAATATATATGAATTCTAAACTCCAAGCCCTTTTAGTTCGGATTTCATAGGATTGTAAATTGTAATTCAAGTTGCTAACTACAAATGTATTTTGAAATACTTGTAAAGTGGTTTGTAAGCCTTAATATTTTTAGGAAAATGATTTGAAGGATTGAAAGTGCACTAAGACATGAATAAATAGCAATTAGTGATAATGAATGGTGAATTTCTCAATTTATTTGAGGATTTATAAACTTTCTTAAAGCTTGATACGAAGACCAATCTCATCTTTTGCCAGCCCTTGTCATGGGTTATGATTCACTTGCAAGGATGAAGTGTGAGGACCATGATGTTCATTATTGTTAAGTGAAATAGGCATTATGATGAGATTCAAGGACCGCAATAGGAACATCAATCAATCTTATAACAAGATCAATGAAGGTTTATATCCTCCTTTGAATATTAATCGATGAATCTAGATGTTGAGGATAATGAGGAAAACAAGCAGTGCATACAAAGGCATGACATGCACTTACCAATCATGGAACGAGTGTGAACCATTAATCACATGAGATTGGTCATGAAGTGTGCGTGTGTGTGTAAAATAGACATTATTGTTTCACAAGAGATAGACATGATTAGTATATATTGGATCATATGAAAATATAACATATGATTCTTTTAATATATAATGATGGTCTAGTTTTTCCTCTCTATAATTATATATAGTAGAAAGGACTTAAAATTCATTAAAATAAAATAGCTGTTGAATTTTACAATTCTTAGTTAAGGTTTTGCAAATAAATAAGTGTCTTGTAGTGACGATTTCTTGTCATTATATTATATATATGCTTTCAAAATTCAAATAAAATGAGTGTCTTACATTTATTTCCTTTTCCAATAACCTAATCATAGGACAATAAATTAACATCATTTACAGATGCTTTCAAAATTCAAATAAAATGAATGTCTTACATTTTATTTCCTTTTCCAATAACCTAATCATAGTACAATAAATTAACCTTGGTGGATAATTAAAAGTTAGACGCTTTGAGTTTAGCCACAGATGCAACCAAGAAGACATTCAATAGAATTAAACCATTATTTGATTAATGAGAACCAAAAATCAAAAAAATGATTGGAAATTAAATTATTCTATTATCCAACTCTGCTACTACAATGGAAGAAAACGCCCTTATATCTAAAAACTAGAAAAAAAACCCCCCCAAAATTACCCTTTTTGGCAGTTTTTGACAATTGTTAGATTTTGCTATTTTTGGTAATTTTTCATACATATCCCTTTGAGCCTAGATTTTTCCCAAAAACTTCCTAAAACTAATGTGACATGAATTTTCAACTTACACTCAAAATTGGAAACATGATTTCCAAGTTATTAAAGAAAAATACTTGAAAACAAAAGAAAAAGCTAATTTTGAGAGCCCAGATGAAAGATGTTGGTCCCAAAATAGTATCAAAATGGCCACCAACTTTGGAAATCCAAAAAAATCCTCATAATGAATTTTCCTATAAAATTTGAGCCCAAACAGACGTTTGAGTCAAAAGTTATGACCTCTAGAAGTCCCTGCATCAACAACTCATGCACACCATAAGATTAATCATATTATTAAAATCATCCATTAGGTTTGTCTTTATGTTTTATTGTGGCATCCACAATACAGCCCTAATTTTTCTCAAAAATTGGGAACCCTTTTCTTTGTTTTTAATACTTTTCTCTTGTATTTTTGTATTTGGGACTTGGATAATGTTTTGGTGTACTTTGTCATTGTTCCTTTCTTAGGGTTTAAATTTTTTTATGCTAATGTCAAGAGGTCTTGTGCACATTACAAAAAATGAAATAAAGTTAGATTAAACTAACTTCAAGTCTAGGAGTTAAGTTAGCCTCTATGACTTTTTTTTTTATAACTTCGATGGGTCTTTTACATAGTGCAAACTAAAAATTATCTCTAGCATTCAAGCCCCTTTCAAACCGAACTTTGAAGTAGGATTGTAAAATGCAATTCAGGTTGCAAAACATAAATATACTTTAAAATCCTTTTAAGGTTGTTTGTAAGCTCCACATTTTTTCGGAGAATATTTTTGAGGATTGGAATCATCTTGATTCATCAATAAACAATAATTAATGATAATGAATGGTAAATATCTCAATTTATTTGAGAATTTGTATAACTTAATAAAGCTTGATACTAAGACATATCTCATATTTTGTAGGCCATTAGCATAGATTATGTTTCACTTGCAAGGGTGAAGTGTGAGGAACATTATGTTCATTATTATGTGAACAAGGCATTGCAATTAGATTCAAGGAAATTTATAGGAATACTGATCAATTTTAGAAAAAGGTCAATGAAGGCATAAATCCTCCTTCAAATATTGGTAGATGAACCTAGATGGTAGGAAGAAGATGAGGGAATTAATTGGTGCATAAGAAGACATGACATATGATGAAGGGAGACTCTCCCTCAAACGCGCTTTATACAAAAAATAATATTCGAGAACAACAAACATGTAACTTTATTATATTATCATAAATCATATACATACATGCAATCATTTATGCATTACAACTATCTGGTCACAAGACCACTATTACAAAAAAAGGGCTGCAAACACATGCAAAAAATAAGACATGCAAGTCTACAAATGCCAATAATGGTCGTTGAAACCCCAACCTTTGTTCTTTGTTGAAAGCAAGAATTTAGTCTATCTTCTCATCCAAAATGAATCCCTCTTCCTTTGTAACCACTTTATAAGACTTTTTCACTTTCCAATGAACTACCACTTCTATTTTTGGCACCCAATAGATTCAATTATCCTTTTTTTCAAATTTAGAAAATTCCTAAATTTTAGTATGATTTTCCAGGAGCCATAACTTTTGACTCAAGCATCGGATTGACAAAATGTCTATTTCATTGGAAAGATCTCATTGATTGCAAGGTCCACAATGATGTATTTCTAATATACCTTTTTTTGACCACTTTTCAAGCCCATACAGAATCTCTAGGTGCCTCAAAATTGACTTTGAATATTTTAAAAGGGATATTTAAGACAAAAATTAATATCTCACAAATGACAAATAGTATTGAAGCTATTTATTCACCTTTGTCTTCAATTCACCATTTTGGATCTCTTTGTATGATTTCATTCCCATATGTGCACAAATGTTGACTTACTAAAAATAAAAACCTGCTATTTTTAGCTTTTCTAATATTACTAAAAATAGTAAGTAATCTTTCCATTTTTAGCCCTTAAAATTATTCACTAAACCTAACTAAAATAAAAATAAATATTTTCTTTTTTGGGATGCAAGATTGCTCTTACACCCTACATGCTCCTACATCAACATAAAAATACCTATCAAATTTTAAGTAACATGTAATGAGATATTAGAATGTAATGTGTGAATCAAATTGACCCTTCACATTCTAATATATTTCAAGTCTTATATGAGCTTTTTGGAGGGAATGAATTTTCATATTCCCATTGTAAATAAGTCATAAATATATAATTATAAAATATTTAGAAGTGTTGAAAACCCTTGGAAACCACTTTTGAATACAATATACCAAATTCTACTTCATTTCTAGGTTTTTAATTTTATGGTGTCTTAAAAAATCTAAATCTTGTTTTTTCCATTTTCCATTATTTAAATCAATGAATGTTTGATGAGTTTGATATGTATTTTTTAGATAACTAACACCTTACTGATGGTCAGATTTCATACATGGTCAGCTTGAACATATTTGTGCAAGTAAAAATTTAGCATTCATCAAGGATGTTGCTTTCATTCTTTTGAAGATCACACCTTCTTCTGTTTTGATTGCAGGTAACAAGTCTAGTGAGTAATGCATTTTCCTCAAAAAAATTATTTCTTGAATAGTGTATGGTGGGTGTGGAAAGATGTTTAAATTATTTTTTATTTTTTCTCTTATTTTTTTGTATTTTTTTGTATTGATGATAGGCTATGGGTTGTCATAAGGTTTTGATGATGAATTTTTTTGAACACAAAAGGTAGAAACTATAAGTTTCTCCTTAACTTCTACATGATATTTTTAATGTTTATACATCGTTTGATATCCTAAAAAATTAGAATAGTTAATGCTTTAAAATTGGGAAAAACAACATGCACGCTTTCTATATTCTATGTTATGTACTTTTGATTTTGAAAATAATTAAGTTGTGATATGTTTTTAAATGGATTCCTTTATTTAAATTAATTTTTTAAAATACTTGTGATAATTTTGATAATTCAAAATGAGAATCACGAAGTCATTTAAAATTGAATTAAAGGGTTCACATTGAATACTAGTGATTGACCCCATTATGTTAAACCAATAATTCTATGATGAACTCTTGGTATTCCACATGCAGCCCTTTGAATGGACTTGATAAAGTGTTCTCCAACTAGAATATTTTTGAAAATCGTACAAATTAAATTAACAAATACTCTTGAGGCCAACCACCTTCCAAGCAGGGAAACTTTACCATTTCAACCTACTAGTGTCCTAAAATCTACATCCATAGGTGCGAGAGTTGGTGTAAATAGATGTTTTACCTATCTAGTTATTAGTAGGTCCTATTTACATGTTAAGTTTACTTAGGTCCTAGGAAGGAATCTTTCTAGAAGCTGATAGTTTTCATTAGATCTTATCTTATCTTTTGACATTCGACACATGTTTCCTAGGTAGTTATGATATGTTGTCACATGACATAGGATTAAGACACTTGTCATAACCCTATGGCTCACCTTGGCTATATATCTAGGTGGTTCTCATCATTTGTATATTGAATTCTGGGATTTAATTCCATTGCAATCTTGAGCAGTTCATATTGATCTCTCTTGTGCTTTCATGAAGCTCCTTGATCTTGGGTGGTTATAATCTTCAACCAAATCTTGCATGGTGTAGAGTTATTCTATACCAACTCTTACATGGTATAACACTTGTGGGATTGCTTCTTGTTAGTCCTTATTGAAATATCTAGGTTGAAAATATTGGTGGATCTTGAAAATTTGATTATTCTCTTCTCTTACATTGAATGATGATATGGAGAGTCAAAAAATCTTGAAATAAATACCAAATTTGGGGGTTTCCTCTTTGTGGATGTGTATTGTAGTTTCAAATTGGAGCTCACCATTGAGATTAGGGTGTTCAAGAAAGTCAGTTTTTCCTTTTATTTCATCCAAATTGGACATATGAGGGCAGATCTATGAGGGTTCGAAGCTAAATATTGGTTGCCAAATCTAGGAGATAACTACAATTTTGGAGCATTTTAGGTCAAATTTGACATTGCCATCAAATCGAGGAGGCCCAAAAACCCTAAGATTGACTATCAAATCATGAAAATCAGATGAATTTCCCTAGGCCCTCATAAAAAATTCCCCTCCTTGTCTTCATGTGGTCGTCCATACAATCCATATAGTTGACCATTGTAGCAAGTCACAGTTGCAAGTTGGAAAAAATCAGAGGTGAAATTTTTTTTAAAAAATTCATTTAAATTTTTTTTTTAAAAGTTTTTTTCCAGAATTTATTTTTAAATCAAATAAAAAAATATAGTATCTATGAGTATTTCTCTGTAGTCTTGCAAAGTATCGAATAAATTGTAGAGCACCATGTGGTGCATGTTGATTTGCTACAATATTTTGTGCATAGCGGCTCCACCTCCACCTCCCATCGACTAGTTCATACCTAGCATATTGTAGATTTCAAAGGAATATTCTATCATATCCACAACATATTCTATGCAAAAGTGAATATTCTATGAATGAGGAATATACTAACGACAAGAAGAATATTCTAATGGTGACAACCTCCTAGCCATCAAATTTAACCTCCTCGTCTATTGACTTCAACCTACGTTAGCAACCTAATTGGAATTTTTTCCCCCCCTCTCCAATAAAGTTTTTGATTTTGCAATCCAACTTTGAAAGGCCATAACTTAGTCATTCAACCTCCTTTTCTTGAGTAATTTTTTTTATTTTGGTAGAATTTCATGGTCTACATAGTGGTGTAGTTGGTTTTTGATCTTTTTACTATTTTTCTAGAAATCATAGATTCTTACAAGTGTTGTTGAGTTGTTCTCCCTTTTTAGAACTTCTGGGGCTCCTTTTTTGCTCCTATAGTAACATTTTTGGGTGATTTTTTTTTAAAATGCATAATTTTTTGTATACTTTCTAATGGTGTGATCATATTGATCCTATTCCATGTAAAAAATTTACTTTGAGCTTGTGGCCAAATTTGGAAATTTGTATGCACTAAGATTAAGTCCACTTTGTTGTTATTGGGAAGTGGCGCCTATAATCACACTAAAAAGTGCCACAAATCATATATTGTTAGGTAGTTTCTTGATTGAGTAATTTTTTTTTTGGGGGTAATCTTGTAGTGGTTGATTGCTTTCTTTTTCTTGGTTTGTGTTCTTGTAATGGGAAAATATAAAATTGAACTCCCAACTCTATATAATTATGCTACATGGAGAAAATCAATATGAAATTATCTCATGACTTAAGCACTTTATTCTAATTCAAACTTGACCTCCATAACTGGTCAACTCACTTTAGCTATACAATCATTCATTATGATTAATCACCACCATATGTTTTATGCTAATCACAATGGATAAATAAAATACTACCACCTATTTTTAGTTGTATTGTTCTTTTTATTTATTTAAAAAATAAATATTTCAATAAGATAATTTATTAAGATTATGGTTTGTTTTTAGATCCTATGATAAACCAGTTTTCCAAAGTTGAAAAAGTTATTAAAATTATACCACACTTTAAAAATAAGATGTAAATTATTTTTTTAGTAATATATAGATACTATTTTACAAGAAAATACTTTTAATGAGTAGGTGTACCTAATTGTTAAGGTTGAAAAAAAGTTCCATCAATTTTTTTTACATCTTCACCATCATCTTTATGAATGCCTTATTTTTCCCTATTGAAGGGCCCCAACATATGACACATAGCCTCACAATAGTGGCCAATAAAATAGTTAAACTCAATAGCCAAGTTAACAATTGAGAACTTTACTTCGGCCATTGATCCACTCTCTCATTGATCTTCCTTTTCTATCATGCTCCACCACTTGATAACATCAACTTACTTGCGAATTAACCCTCTTTGGTGTCATGTGAGTTTTAACCATCGAGAATCCATTAGCTATGTGTCATTATTTAATTCATTAGTGGCCTATTTAAAGTCATTGGCTAATTTGAATTTGACTAGTTTTTCATTATATGCTACACATTATCCATTATATTTTAGGTTTATTGTTTTACACAATTAAATTAACCCAAAATTATATAAATTTTAGCCCCACTTGGTAAGTGATACATTTTTATGGTGTTGTTTCTAAACGGATGAAGAAACCTTTGTGGTAGATGTAGATTAAATAACACTATACACTTTCCATAATCATAAATAACTATTTCCATGCAATACTTATCTTAATCTAAAAAATTATGTATAAAGGGCTTGTTGAAGGAGCATTACATATTCTACTTGTAACGGAAAACCCCATTGAAGACTAATATAATTAAATTTAATTATTACAAACTTGTATTCTCAATAATTGTTAGGAAATAATGCATTCAACCCACAATCAAAATCTATTTCCTACATAACCCCATGAGAGATAAACATGCATACAAGTAACCATAGTTCATGGATAAAATAGAAAAGTCACAAGATAACACAAGATATACCCTGGAAAAACCCTCAAGAGGGGAAAACCAACCCACAAAAGCATCCATGTACTTCATCTATTATTCAATAATAAATCATACAATAATTTCAATGAATACATCTAAATCATCAAGCCTCTCCAATGTATCCTCCATGTGTCCTAGCATGAATCCACACATCCCATGCCATGCTTCACATATGCACTCCTCAGAAAGACCTAATAATGATAGCCCACTCCCCAACCAACCTTAACCACTACACATGTGTTTGATTTTATAGATACAAGTTCAAAAAAATCTAACCAAGTGGTAAGATAAAACCATGTGCCACAAAACCATGTAAACATAAAACCACTAATCCATTATTTAATATTGGGTACTAAGTTTTAAATTTATTGAATATTTACCTAATATTAAATTATTATCTCATGTCTCTCACACATTAAATAATAATACAATTTTAAAATACAACATATAAGTGGTCCCCAAATAATTACCTAGTGTGATTAGCCACACCTCCTAGGTGCATCCCAACTAAATAATTATTTAATTAGAACATTATAATATAACATGTATGCAATGGTTTACAACTCCCAAAATTCTCCCACTTATTGTATACATTGCATAAGGGATCAATCAATGAAATACATAATCATAGCCATACATGAAACCACATGAATCTTCAACATTCTCTCGTGATCTATCAAGAGACCTACAATAAGAACAAAGTGAACACCATCTCAAGAAATAACTCCTATTATCCTCCAATGTGTCATCGATGGAAGAAAAGGAACATGCCAAGGTGAAGATGCACCAATCCAAGAACACAAGCATAAAATCCAAGTGATAACAAAGGCTAAAAACAAGTCGTTGGCATAGAAAAAACCACATGATTGGAAATAGCATCCACACCACATACTGATACATCCAACCATCCATACCTCTTAGGTATCAACAACATCAGGAAACTCATTCCAACAACATATGCAACCCATAAACTGCAACCACAATGTAGTTCCCCGCCACGCAACCCTAGAGGAAGTTTCAATTCACTACAAATGCGTACTAATTTTTTGTTTTAAAAATGAATTAAACATACATGTTCACCTATAATTGACAACCTCCCCTAAGACTACATAACCGAGATTACCTAATTCCCATTAACATACATCATCTAAATTACATTGCATTAAATAACTCAAGAACGACATACATTCAACCTAAGTAAATACAAGATATGAATAGATTAACCATCACATAATTCCATTACATAATCCATTACAAGATTACAATCCTCATTCCCAAAATGAGTCAAAATACATAAGAGTATAATAATTACAAGATCCACCTCATAACAACAAGAGGGGTAATTACAACTGATACAAGAAGAATTACAATAGTACAAGAAGAGAATAACAATATCCGCAAGCTATCCAACTGGATGTCTCGCTTCCACAATCTGAAGATCAAAGGGGGACCCAACGGTTTTGGTGCATGTTCCACCCAACCTAGTGGTACCCGAAAGCCCACCCCCCATGCTAGGAGATAGTAACAAAGTAACATGGACAAGGAATCTACTACCTCTAACCAAAGGTAGACTCATATTGACACATACTGATATAACCAAACAAATGCAATACAAAAGTACAACTCAATTACAACATAAGTACAACACTAACATCACTGACATAGATCACATTGCTTTCAGACATAAAATAGATCAAGTATGTTCAAAGAACCATACACATATAACAATAAACAACAATTGTCTTAGATAGAGTGTCATCACATAGTAGTCATGAGATCTCCTCTGGGCATTCTTCATAGGCTCCAGCACAGGTAATCCTGGTGACCTCAACCAAATCTCGGCCCTCATACACACTCATGCGGAATCAACTACCTCTCGTACAGAAAAGATAGTTGATCTTGCCATTCCAAGCCTTCCCACTCATCCCAAGTCTAAACAAGCCCTTGTGTCTATGAGTGAGGTAAAATTATCTTGATTAGTGAGAAGTTAGTCCTAATCTTCTAAGTACATTACTTTAATTATCACTTATTAAAAACACTTTCAAAGGTTACTCAGTTTACCTCTGAGGGATCCAGTCCCTAACAAAAGCCACTCCTCTAATGGACAACACACAAACATCTAATCACCAAGGGAATCACAAGTGCATGCAGCGTAAGCATCATAACCACTCCAACTCAAGGAGGAAACAAATAAAAGAACTCACTCCAAACATCTTGGAGGAAACAAACACACGTAGTCCACTCATTTCACAGGAGGCACCAAAACATACCCGTTCGTGAAAACCGGGTAAAAACTGAAAAGACACCATGCACTACCCAAGGGATAAACAACTGGATGACATAACGATTCAACAACCCTCATCCTCCAAGTTCTTCTGGAAGACTTACAATTTTGGACTAACACTAAATCCCAAAACCCACAATGCAACTCGATGACATAGCTACAACAAGCATTCAAGTCCTTAATCAAATCTATCATTTGGATTTCTTAAATCCATACTCTTTCAATAGAAACAATGACAAAGTCAAAGCACGATAACAGGGTTAACACAAATAATTATAAAACCCTTTTTCCCCAATCACGACTATAAGGAAAAGATATCAACAATAGGCAAAGACAAGGATATATGCTAATTTCGGATATCTTAAATCCATTCCTTATTTAATGCATTTCGCAGAAATTAAAATAATATCATTATAAGATTTACATTGAACAATAAATTCTTTCATTAAATAAATATTTTTCAAAACATTATCTAATCATGCTCAATACGAATTTCAGTTTAATTTATCGTCTATTTACTTGCATGCATTAATATGCCTAAATCTGAACATCAAATAAATATATACACTCAAATATATATTATGAAGCATCCTTTAAATAATTATATACCTACATTTTATTTATATACACAAACTATAATTAAAACATGCTTGAATCTTATACTAATAATAAACCTTTGTTTAATAAAACTTACAGTAAAAATCTAATTCTGGAAAAAACTTTCATAAATAATCCTAAAATATAAATACCTATAAATGTATGTGTAAATACATATATTAGCCATCTATTATTTATATATATTTATATATAGCATTAATATATATATATATTTAATATAAAAATTAAAACACATGACTCGATTTCTGAGCTACCTCGGACGATGGACAAATACTCAGTCGCCCGTACACGTACACAAAACAAAATTTACTAAAATATATAATAATTAAAAAAAAACAAGTAAAAAATAAAATAAAATAAAAATATTAAGAAGGGTCGAATTCCCCATACTCGCAGATGCAAGGTACTGTGGGGTGCCGGCGGTACCATGTACCTACCGAACGCACCCACAGGGCTATGGTGGGGGTCGACGCTGTCATGTGATAGCATGCCCCCCAAAGGGTGGGCGCGCTGTCCCATGACAACATCCCTCCCACCTTAACAAGTGAGCTCCCCTTTTCCAATTTTTTTTTTTTTAATAATTTTTCTTTCTTTAACAACTTTATTTCATTATGACAATTTTTTTTTAAATTTATTTATTTATTTATTTATTTTTATTTTTTTCACAGAACCCAAAAACGTAAAATAAGAAAGGAAACTACCTTTACACTGGCACATTTTTCGAGACAAAAAATTTAACCACATAACATTAATAGGAATAAAGATTTAATCCTATAGGTATATATATTTTAATAAATTATATGCAATCCATATAACCTAAATATATATATAATTTTCTTTTAACCAAAATTTCTAAAAACAGGAAAAATTGAGAAAATATAAAAAAAAAACAGAATAAGAAAATTCTTCAAATTTTCCAGAATTTCCTTCCAACATTCAAAAAGGTATAATTTTAATTTCCTACAATTTATTCTTACAGATTTTAGACAAATTTAAACAAAGAACTTTGTACAGAACTAATTTTTTGTTTGATTTTCAATGTAATTTTCTACAGGGTTTGAGTTTGCAATACAGATCTGATTGTTTTCAAAGTAGATTTTCCACAATTAATCCTAAATGTTTGAGAACATTTTAAATTGAATTTAAACAATGGATCTACAGGTTTTGTTTACTAAATAATATCCTACAGTAAGTTTATCAAATTTCCATAACCATTAAATTGAAAATTGAAATAAACATCAAGTATAAAACCTGGAATATGAAGCTACAGAAGATGATGAAATTTCTTGATAGAAGCCTCCTCCAAGCTTTTCCTCAAAAGTGCAAACAATTCCAATTCCAAAAAATGTTTCAAACCCTACTTGTGCAATTTCTTTAAAAATTCCCAAATTCCTCTGAAAATATCAATCCTTCCAAAACTTCTCTATCCAAAAATTGAAACATGCATTCACATTAAAACTAAAATATCTCATCTAACCCTAATTCCCTTTTGATGCAAATTGAAAATAGATATTTATTTCCTTTTTCCATTTTCGAAAACCCCAAATTGATTTTAAAATGCAATTTCACTTTTCTTTCTATTCTTTTAATTTAATTTATTTCAATAAGCTCAATTAATTAATTTTAATTATTTAATAATTAAATTCAACCTTTTCCAAGATTAATTTAATTAATTAAATAAATTAAAATTTAATTAAATACAATTTCATCATCAACATAAATATTTCATCTAAGCATAAATTTCCCTTAATATTAAAATAACCTCTACTTTCAGCAATGCAATAATTCTAAAATATTGATTAAATAATAAAGCATCCAACATAATCAAATAACATTAATAAGGTAAAACATGACTCAACAATCAGGACTGATGACACACTAAGGCTAGGGCGTAGACCTGACACATGTTACCTAGCTACTATCTCCCTTTCAACTTAACCGTTGGATCGACACGCTCGGACCTGTGAAACCAGGTGGAGTCGATGTCATGTACCTGCAACCTGAAAACAAGTAAACAACATAATACAGTATATCCAGCATATAATACACACCGTGAAGAAGAAATCACAGATTTGCAGGGCGCTTGCAAGCGAGTGATGCGAAACCGTCCTCTTCACCAATACACTCATCAGAGACTAACATTACATCATAAATAGAAATCACGTAATACATTATCTCATGCTAAATCTACTAACATCAATAATCCATAATGCATGTGAAACGATAATCAGATCAACACATCACACAATAATAGTTGTCGCTCAATAGTAGCGATCAAAGCACAAATAACAAGGTGTGTCCAGTATCAAAGTAGCTGCAACCCAAACATAGCATAAAGCAAACCAAACAAGAAGCAAAACAGAGGGGTGTTACATTCTCCCCCCCAAAGATTAGGCTTACTCCTGGAAGCCTGCAAAAAAGTAGGGATATCACTCCCTCAAACAAATAACATAGAATCAAAACCTCAATCCCTAAGGATGAGTATCCTGCACTATACAATCAACTCCAGAAGTGTTGATATGGACAATTCCTAGCAAGGTGGCCCTGTTGACCACAAGAAAAACACCTAATGAAACCAAACCCAATGCCTCATGTCGGTGCAGTAGACTGCTCCATACTACCCCAATCAGCTCTAGACTGAGAACTCTGAGCTGGCTGTACCTATCAATTGCGCTTATTGCGCCACTAGTTTTGATTCCTTCTAGGCAAAGAACCACCATCATCTTGAGAGTCCTTACACTTTCCAAGCGCACTCTCCTGCTGCCCACTCTAAGTAGGCCCCTGCTATGTCAACGATGATCCAACTCCCTGAGTCTGACCCCATTGTGCACTAGACCCAACTCCTGAACCACTACCGATCTGTACACCTAAATGACCTCCTAGTGCCAACGCTAAGTTCTCCTTGACCAACCATGCCTTCTCCATAGCTGTCTCCATAAACTTGGGCTCGAAGATCCGCACACCACCACTAATACAGGCATTTAAACTCCTGATGAAATATTGCAAAAGCATCCCCTCATCATCCCCTATTCCTGCGAACTATTTAAGTTCGTAGAAACATCTCTCATACTCATCTATGGTCATGGATAACTGTTGAAGGGCATGGAACTCATCACCCCTACACTGACGCCAATGGTTAGAAAGAAAACGAGCCCTGAACCGCTCAAGAAAGATCTCCCAAGACACCGAACTCATGTCAATGTGGAGCTTTTGTTCCTCAAGCCTCCACCAAGTGGCTGCAAATCCCTCTAGGTGCATCACATCACACTACACTTTAGTACCACTATCAAAAGGATGCATAGAAAAACATCGATCAAGACCTATCAACCAAGTCTCAGCCTCTAAACCAGTGCCTACTCCGTCAAACCTAGGTGGTTGTGACCGAATTAAATCCCTCATATAGGACACTGCTAACATCTCCGACTGAGCTATAACTGTCCTAACCATAGGGTTAACCTCAGGTACTTCCTGTCTTGGACCCAATAATGCCAAAGCCTCCTCGAAAGCTCTACGTGCAACTTTGACCCTAGCAAGATCTAACTGTCTACCACCACCTCTTGGACCATTCTGCAAAGCCTGATGCTCCTCCTGCTCTAGTATATGTGGCACATGAGGTGGTGAGTCATGCTAACTCTCCCCTTGACCATCTACCTGGCCACATCCACATCCTCTCCCTCGTTCGCGTCTAGGAGGCATACTCCTACACAGACACAAAAGGGTATTAGATAAGGTACACTTAAAAACCTATGCAACTAAGCTTAATGGGTACATCATAATCCCAGAGCACCCAGTGTTTAAACCTAGGCTCTGATACCATGTGTAATGCCCTGCCATGCAACCCTAGAGGAAGTTTCAATTCACTACAAATGCGTACTAATTTTTTGTTTTTAAAATAAATTAAACATACATGTTCACCTATAATTGACAACCTCCCCTAAGGCTACGTAACCGAGATTACTTAATTCCCATTAACATACATCATCTAAATTACATTGCATTAAATAACTCAAGAACGACATACATTCAACCTAAGTAAATACAAGATATGAATAGATTAACCATCACATAATTCCATTACATAATCCATTACAAGATTACAATCCTCATTCCTAGAATGAGTCAAAATACATAAGAGTATAATAATTACAAGATCCACCTCATAACAACAAGAGGGGTAATTACAACTGATACAAGAAGAATTACAATAGTACAAGAAGAGAATAACAATATCCGCAAGCTATCCAACTGGATGTCTCGCTTCCACAATCTGAAGATCAAAGGGGGACCCAACGGTTTTGGTGCATGTTCCACCCAACTTAGTGGTACCCGAAAGCCCACCCCCCATGCTAGGAGATAGTAACAAAGTAACATGGACAAGGAATCTACTACCTCTAACCAAAGGCAGACTCATACTGACACATACTGATATAACCAAACAAATGCAATACACAAGTACAACTCAATTACAACATAAGTACAACACTAACATCACTGACATAGATCACATTGCTTCTAGACATAAAATAGATCAAGTATATTCAAAGAACCATACACATATAACAAGTAAACAACATAATATAGTATATCCAACATATAGTACACACCGTGAAGAAGAAATCACAGATTCACAGGGCGCTCGCAAGCGAGTGATGCAAAACCGTCCTCTTCACCAATACACTCATCAGAGACTGACATTACATCATAAATAGAAATCACATAATACATTATCTCATGCTAACTCTACTAACATCAATAATCCATAATGCATGTGAAACGATAATCAGATCAACACATCACACAATAATAGTTGTTGCTCAATAGTACCGATGAAAGCACAAATAATAAGGTGTGTCTAGTATCAAAGTAGCTGTAACCCAAACATAGCATAAAGCAAACCGAAAAAGAAGCAAAACGGAGGGGTGTTACACACAAGCTCCCTATATCAAATTTTTCAATGAAGAACATACATATCCAAGAACTCCCACTGCATGGGTAATATCAAATCATATAAATTCTACCAATAAACACTATACCTAGGCGTGATAAATAATCAACAATGAAGTACCAAGAACAATAGCAATGATCTACACATGCAACCAAAATAGTTGCATACTCTCTCACAACATGTCACCACCTTCCTCCTAAATCATATGAACATGAACCTTCAAGAAGGAACCATAGAAAGAAGAGAGAAATATTGTAAACCATAACATGTCCTTCTACCATTACCTCAAAAGTGCAATGTTATGTCAAGTATGATCTCCTAAAAACCCCAAATGAGAAGCCTCAACAACACCCAAAACAACGTTAAATCTCTTAGATCGGGAAACATATGAATCATGTAAATGCCAACATGGATGCAAGCCTTTCCAACCAATGAAATCAAACTCAAAGTAATCATTACCAAATCTGAAAATTATCCCAATAACCATATCCTAAATTCCTCATCAATGAAAGATAACATAAAATCAAATGCACAAGGAGATAACCATGCCAAACATCTCTCAAAATGAATCCTCCAAAACTAACTATCCATAGCTCAAGATCCATATCCATGAAAGATAAAGAAATATAAAATTAGACTAAATAATTCTCAAATGAGACTACAAAATCAAACACCATAAATCAACTCATTCCCATGAAAAATCAAAGCACAAAACATAGCACATCTAAAATAAATAATGGGTAAATACCTCTCAAATGATAAACTGACAAGTAGAAAAAGAGTGGGGAATTAAATTTCTCCTCCAAGATAACCAAATCATCATGACTCACTCCAAGAACAATCTCCTCTACAGGTCCATCATGAACTCATGTCCATATCTAGGTGAAAGCTCGTCGATCTTCCTGCTGAAACCTCCAAAGAGTAACTAAAGTAAATGTCTCTAATCATAAGAGAACTCTAGCCTCACCCAGGTCCCCAAGTATCCATGAGAACCTCCAACCAATCAATTCATGTCAAGCTCCAAATGCAACATAGCACCATCATGAAGTAATCAACCAAATGATCATGTACTCAATATAAAGAGAACCACCAAGATCAATGTTAAAGCTCCAACCACATAATCAAGAACCTATCATGACATCTCGATCTAACCATCTCCTCCTAGGAGATCACATGCAACAATGCATACATCTTCGTATCAAGAGAATATGTACCATACCAAACTCTAATCTAGAATCAAGAGTATCATGATATAATAATACACTCTAAACCAAGAAACCGCATCTCCAATCACACGAAGATATCCATCCATCACCAATGATGAATCACATCATTGCCAACAACTCCCACTGAATCATGATATCGAGCTACACATGACATTATGATAACCACCTCCTCCACGAATATCATCCAAGTCTACACATGCAACTATAATTCCATCATAATGAGTAGAACCGAGATCTACAAGCTAAGAAGATACAACTGCCATCAAATCATCAAGGACCAATCCTACATTGCCAAGTCATCACTATCAAAAGCTCCCACTAAAAGTGTATAATCAATGAATTTACCAAGCTATCATGACATTGTGATAAAACCACATGCTAAAAGTCTCATCAATTGACTAATCATGTACTCTAACCATCCATCCTCTCATCCCAAAGCAACATAATAATGCACAAATGACCATAGACAAGGTCAACTAACAAAGTCCACATGAACACTGAAACAATCTCATGGATATAGACATTCCACATCAATCCACACTACTACAACTAAATGGGTAATCAATCCATACAACTTTATAACTTGTATATACCATACAATGAATCATGCAAATTCATTATCACATTATTAACTTGCAAACTAAGATATAAAATAAGATAATCCATTAGACATCAAGACTCAAACACCAAATCAACCACAAATCTAATTGTCCAAACATGACTATAAATGAGTAACCATAGTCAAGGAACTAATCAAGTATCAAGGAGATAAAAACCAACTCCTAACACCAAACCAAATCACCATTAAACAACCACATACATGATCATGCCATGTCAATTCTCAAATGCACCTACATATCCATGGCACCATAACCATAGCCAACATTGTAATTGCACTCAACTATCACCCATACGAGAATCCAAGTCTCCACTTGTGTCGATCCATGTCCTCAAAACCAAAAACAACTTGTGTACCTATGACCATCAAAGTAAAACTCTAAAAATCACCTATAAACCTATACTAGGAAGCACCAAACTAATAATTAGGCATGCTATCATAAATATCATATAAAAACATGTACTCCCACAAGGTTTTGCCTCTTGACTCGTCTAGATGCTCACATAATCACACTATGAATCTTAGGCTCTTACAAGTGATCAAAAAAGTACCAAACTCATCCTACAACACAAACTAAAAAAATGAACTATGTAGTACGCTATCCATGCTCTCTGATGCCTATTTGAAATCAAAAAACTGATTTTGTATCGAAAAGTTATGCTCAAAATTTTGTACAAGAGAATATCTAGCTTCTAGGCTCAAAATATTGATCAAAACTATAAAATCAGAAAACCGAACCTATACCATTGTGTAGTTCTTGGAACTACCTTTCTAACGAGTATAAGAATTCAAAAATCTAACATCTTGGGTGAAATTTACGGTCGTTTGAACAAAAAGTCCAATTTCACTAGATAAGCAACTTTCATGTGGACCCAACCCCAACATAAAATCCGATTTTTTTTTGCAAATACTAAAAGAATTTAAAAGTGGCAATTTTTTTCATATTTGAAAATTAAAACTTTAAATAAAAGTGAGAAAAAGGGGTGTATTATTTTAGATTTTAGTTTTAAGAACGCTTTAAATGTTTTAAATTAAATAATTCCCCTCTTTTAAAATTGGTGGATGATTTAATTCATAGGCGGTACACATTTTTTAAATGGGGGGCTACTATAGGTACGATGGGGGCCAACCTTGTAGTACCTCGTACTAATGGGGTAAAGGTGGGTACATGTTTGCAGACCTCGTGCCCACCCACTCATTATATATATATGCTTTAATAAATTTTCAATTAAATTTTATTTTGCAAGGTTTTAAATATTAAAAGGGGTCAATTTTATTTTTATGTAGATTTTTATTTTTATTTTATTTTTGCGATCTGTGACCGTATGACTAGGGGTTCATGGAGTAAAAAAAAAATTTTTTTTGTTCAACTTTTTCAAAATAGGTTGACTTTTATGTCATTTTTCGTTTCTCAATTATCCCGGGTCCAATGGTGAAGTCCATTTTGTCTCAAAAGGTCATCCATGAAATTTCCTCTACAAAACCCTCATATGAAATTTCAATCCAATAAACCTTTTTGACCCATATTTTGCATGCTTCAGATCTACAACAAACCCAACAAATCTTGACAACCCAAAAACCCAAATTTTCAAACAAACACCTACAACATGTGGTCCATGTCTTATAATGCCTCAAATATAACATGAATGTCCATGGATTTAAATTTGCACAAATCTACTCAAACAAGGGTTATAACCAAAAACATGAAAGCTCACACCTCCCATCAACCATGAAAGCTTTGATACCACTTGTTAGGAAATAATGCATTCAACCCACAATCATAATTCATTTCCTACATAATCCCATGAGAGATAAACATGCATACAAGTAACCATAATGCATAGATCAAATAGATAAGCCACAAGATAACACAAGATATACCTTGAGAAAACCCTCAAGAGGGAAAAACCTAGCCTCCAAAAGCATCCATACTTCATCTATTATTCAACAATAAAGCAAATAATAGTTACAATGAGTACCTCTGAAGCATCAAGCCTCTCCAATGCATATTCCATGTGTCCAAGCATGAATCCACACATCCCAAAACATGCTTCACATATGCACTCCTTAGAAAGACTCAATAATGACACCCCACTCACCCAACCAACCTTAACCACTAAACATGTGCTTAATTTTGTAGATATAGGATCACACAAATACAACCAAGTGGTAAGATAAAACCATGTGCCACAAAACCATGTGAATACAAAACCACTAATCCCTTGTTTAATATTGGGTACTAAGTTTTCACTTTATTATATATTTTTCTTAATATTAAATTATTATCCCATATCTCTCACACATTAAATAATAATACAATATTATAATACAACATACAAGTGGTCTCCAAATAATTTCCTAGTGTGATTAACCACACCTCCTAGGTGCATCACAACTAAATAATTATTCAATTACATTATAATATAGAATTTATGCAATGGTGTACAACACCATATTCCAACAATAATACCCTTTTAAAAGGAATAAAAACTCCACTCTTTCATCACCGATAAACATTTTAATTTTTCTACATGCAATTTTTTTTATAATAATATTATCTACATGTATGTGAAGTGTAAAATTTTGGTGGAAATTCATAATGTGTTTGACTAGCACAAAATAGGCTATTTGAAGATGATCTCTAGGGAATTAGTTGCTAGGCATACTTTAACTATTACCTCTCATGTCTTGCCACACGTACCATTCATTTTCTAATAACTAGGTCATAGTTTACAATAGGCACAATGTTCATCATTGCACTAGGTGAGAGGGATAGAGGGATTGCCATCATATTTAGAATGATTGAACCCATTTTCATAAACAACATTTACCTAAATGAAATATTAATGGTGTGAGATTGCAAGGTGTAAATGGCTAAGTAAAAATAAACTCTGTAGCCAAAAATCTAATTTCTTATGTTTCACAGTCTATAAAAAATATTCTTGATATAATTAAAATTAGTATCAAGGTTGAGACAACTTTCCTAACACAAACTCTTAAGGCTTGAAAATCCAAACCTAAAGGGTGGGATTTTAAAAATTGAATTTTTATCATTAGAAATAATTTTCATTATAGCACATATGCATTATAATGCTTATAGGTTTATATAAAGAATTTTCTAATAATTTTTAATAATGCATATCATTACATGCACCAAAATGTATATGCATATAATTCATATTCACTATGGATCAAATGAATTTTATTAATCACACACATATTTTATAAAAATATCCCTTGTCGCACTAAATTGTCCATCTTGGTGCCCTTACCTATTGGTTAGTCGACCAACCAAGTTAGATGGATAATATGTGAAATGAAATAATATGAAAAAACTCAAGAAAATGTAATGGCATTTGTAAAGAAAAATTGCATAAATTTTAATATCATTATGCCTACTTGTGCCACAATAAGATATTTGGATGAAGGTGTGTATATTTATTACCTTCCAAGTTTTTTATTTAAAACATTTTTTTTTTTTTTAAATATTTATTTTGGCTATAAAATAGTTATTTCATTAATGGAGATGAGTGAATTTTAGAACAAAAAATAACAATAATGAGGAGAGTATTGGCTTACTATCAGTAAGGTATAATAGGTTATATGTTTATTTTCCATTAGATTGTAATTAACCATGTCAAATGGGCAATTTGAAAGCTAGCCATTTTAGTTTATGTGTAATATGTTATCCACTATGGGGCTTAACATATTAGCCAAGAATTATTACTTGTAATGCATTGCATGTAGATGTAAAGCATGAGCATATGAAGTTAAAACATGTGAATACTTAATTTATTACTTTTACTTATATTTTGTCATATAAGAAGACACCAAGTGGACCTAGTGGGAATTTAATCATGTGACCAATTTGATATAATTTATCAAGGAGGTATGTTACTATGTACTATGATGATTGCAAGATATGTGCATAATATATTTAGTGGAAAGGCTAATGGGTGAGATTACATAAAATACTACATAAATTTATGTTTAGAGGAAGTTGTTGTTTTTTCTCATTGAACCTTGAAAAACCTCTAAAGTACAACCAACTCTTATGCTCAAGGACTTCAAGATTAGGGGCCAATGAATGGGAGATGGATTTAACAATTTTCTCCCCTACACTTTAGGCTTTGCAGGAACTAGGTGGGTATCACTACATGTAAAGAAGATAAGCTTCATATAGATGACAAGGGCTTGTAGGGCTAGGTACACTCATTGTTCTCATTTAAGTTTAGGTATGAAGGAGGAAACATGAAAGAAAATATAAACTAATAAAGCAAGGAAAATGTTTTTGAATATAAAGTTTATTTCTAAGGGAGGGGAGGAAACCCATGCAAGACTAGTGCTTTCCTTGGGCTACAAAGTCATATGTTAAGACTTTTATGATTACAAAACCAAACATATCTTAGGGGTATTTTGAATAGACTATCACCTTGTGATAGCCCAACCTACATAAGCCTGCTATGTAACTCTACTTATAAATCAATTTGAAAACACATCTTCACTATCTTCATGTAAGAATTTACATCACTCCTTGAATGATAAGCAAACAAATAAATAGTTCAAACAAAAAATGTGTTTGAAGAACCTAAAATAGCCTTTCTATTAAGATTTGAAAGACATTACATTTTAGAGCTAGAGAGAACTACATACCAACGTATATTCATATATGCCATATTTACAAGATGCAAGGGTAGTGCCAAGTAATGAATTACAAACATAGATCTCCACCTTTCAGCATACAACACTTTTTGGTACATAGCATCTTGGGACAAAATCATCAAAGGCATGGAAAGGAGAAAAAAAATACGAACCCTTACAAAAACAATAAAATTTGCCTTTATAGTTGAGGCATAACTCAAAAATTCGACCAACCACAAACCCTAACACAAATAGGGTTTACCCAAGGCAAAAAAATATTTGCATCAAGAGAAATATCTAGCTAGATCATGAGAATAAATCCATCACAAATGAACCTTACATCCATGCCAAGCCCCCATACAAGTAATGAAGAAAACCCATAAAACCAACAAATCACAAAAAGGAAGGGATCTCTAACATAAAGGATACTTGCAACCCATAAATAAGCATGAGAATCATTCATCATAATGGAAGTAGGTCAAAGGAGCATTAAAGATCATCCTCGTCCTCCCAAAGATCAAATTATGGTGCCCTAATATTTTCTACAAAATTAATGGAAGCATCGACAAAACACGCCAAATCATGGGTAAAGTGAAACCTTCGGGCCCAAAATAGTAGCTAGAAAATCATTAAATTGACCACAAGCCTGAAAAACTATCCTTATTGGAAATCAAGCTTGAATCATTCTTCATACTTCATACTCTTCATTGGTATCGGCATCGACATCGGACTTTGGACATCGGGCATGAGGCTTATCGCTTACCGCTAAGCAAGGAAAGGGAAAACACTAAAGCTTGAGAGGAATCATTGGATGTCAGAGATCAGGGGTTGGGCTTACCACTTACCACTTACTGAAGACAAACCAAAGTGGTAAGAGGTAAGACTAGATCATGAAACCCAAAAGCCCAAAAAATAAGGACTTAGGTGGATTTCATAGAAAAATGACTTCGAGAGGGAAGTGTAAGGCTTCAAGAAGAAAATGAGAAATTAAGAAGGTGGAAGGGAAGAAAGAGTTTTAGGTGTCAGGCATCGGGAGGATGCCTTACTCTGTACCTGTAATGGAGGTAAAGGGTAAAGGGAAGATTGATCCCTGATGCTAAAAAAAGCACTTAGTTGTTGTTCCAAAAGCACATCAAGGGTTGGGGGTCAGAAGAGAGGCTTAACGCCTACAAAAGAAAGGAAAGAAGTATAGAGAAATCCCTATCACCAATCCGTGAAAGATTGGCATTTAGTCAATTTACCAAGTGGGATTTGGAATTGGGGGTTAGAGGGGAAGCTTAAATCTTACCATAACAAAGGTAAGATTAATGGGTAAATCCAATGCTTGACCCCTGATAAATCAACACTTAGTTCATTTTGAGAAGGAAGGGAAGGAGGTAGAGGGAAAGGGTTAAGCCTAATGAGTGGAACTCAAAAATATAGGAAGAGAAATGGGAAAAAAGAGAGAAGAAGAATAAGGAGATAAAGGGTGATAGAAGAGGGATCCAATGAAGTAAGCAAATGATATACCAAAGGTCTGAAAACATAAAACTTAGCCACTTCTAGGGTTTCAAAATGGATCTTCTGGCAAGGGGATTTTACAAATTATAGAATCTCTTGAGAATGATGCACCATTAAGATCTCTTAGATTGGTTATAATTGATAGGCATCACAAGGGGAGTGGCACAAGCTAAAAATAGTGCCACCAATGGCTCTATTTGGGGATGCATGCTTTAGTGAAGGATGTAAAGATTCCAGATCTCTAGGGAAGCAAACCATGCCTTATTCATTGGGTCTAAAAACTACCCAACCTTCAAACCTCATTTGATGGCCCTAGGCCACCAAATGAGAAAGAGAGCCAACATTTACCTCTATCAAGCACCAACCTATCAAAGGAGTTGATCTCCCTTAACCCAAAATGTTTTTTTCCACACAATAGTAGCAAGGGAAACCCCTTTCTTTCAAGAACAAACACATGGTTACCTCTGAGAAAGTGAATACCTGCTACATGTTTGATATTTCTATTGCATGGTAACCACATAATGTATGCCACCTCAGTACCACATATTATATATTTTTATTTTATACAAGGTGGTAGAAACTGAGAACTTTGATCAACACCATATGAAACCATGGTACCTTCACACCTATTGACCAACTCACATGAATCAAGCCAAAGAGAAGATGCCTAAAATTCACATGGCAAGGAAAAAAATGCCACTTCACAATGCTATCTTGTAGAGGGAAACTCATCCTCTAACAAGTCATACCTTGTAGCTTGGTTGTTGTTCCTGCACTCTATTTCTACACACATGTCCTTTGTGGGCTACTCAAATGCAATATATTCACCACAATAGGATGCATTACTAACTTTTTATATACCATCCAGAATCATTTAATAAAGCTCAAGAATAGTATCAAAACATAATCCAATAAGAAAACTATTTCCATACTACTTTACTATTACTTCAAGTCATCAAAATATAAATCCTAGACTATAAGGCTTCAAATCTTGTGGCATGTTACTCAGACCTAGCTCAATTATTTCACAAAAGAAATCAATACATATTGATTCATTAGGTTTGTCTAACTTTGGTATAGCATACAAATATTTCATGAATCTATCATGAAAACTAAATGGAAGTTCACCCTCATATCTTTTTATATCACATAAGGCATCAATAGGTCAAAAACATTCAACCACGGGTTCACATTCTTAAAAAAAAAAAATCATGTGCAAAAACCTACCATTAGATAAGCACTCATTATTCACTCCAACAAAATGATCCATGAATAGTATATCAAACTCATGCCATGAACAAATAGAATTCATAGGTCAACTAGAAAATCAATCCCAAGCACTATTTCTCATAGTTTCTACAAAAAAAATCATGACAACATCCTCCTCTACTATTTGATGTTTCACCATCAAAGTAGTGAAAACCTACATATGATTTGATGTTGATTCTTCATAAAATCCTCTAAAATTAGGTAAGCATTCATTTATTTCTATTGGGATAGCATGTGGATAACGTTGGATTTTACCAAAATCGAAAGGGTTATATCTTTCTATAGAGAAACATTTTCTCTCAAGATATGAGTATGGTTTAGTCATGGATGAATAGCTTGTAGAGGGGGAACCCAACTATTTATATACATATTTGTTAATGAAAATATATCCCTCTGCAACTATCTACTTTAGAATAACAAATTTTATCAATTCCCTTTTCTAGTAGTACCTTAAAGTAGTGAATAAGGGATAGTATTTACTAGAAAACTTCAATAATTAACCTTCATACAAAATGTTTCAATAGATAAATACTTGAAAATTGTTGCAACCAACCCATCTGATGATTTAAAATTTTGTTGTAGAGTCACCACCTATTTGAAAGAGAAAATGATCTTCAAGCAATAGGGAGATCCTTCAAAGATCAAAGTATTTCTAAGTTCTCTCTAACATCACAACACCAAACTTCAAGAGCACAATTGAAATGGTGCAAGAGGTTCCTTCTTCAAGTATGAAGGTCCTTAGATCATCTGAACTAAAACTTCAGATTGAAAAATCTCAGACTCCTTGCAAGTGGATATGCCTCTATCCTCCTCAATGGACTCACCAAATTTGTTGGTGGCTTAGATACGATAGAGAAAAATTTCAATTTC
>CM021105.1:415699458-415728417 GCA_007115665.2 Sequoiadendron giganteum | reverse complement strand
GACCAAGTATTTTTCCTACTTGTTCTAGCTTGGACCAATACGTGATACAGAATGCGAACCAATTGGGAAGTTGAATATTTTTGACAGTTTTATTTTGGGAAATGAATAGACTGCTTGAGCAAGTGATGAGCAGTTTGGTCGTAGGTTTGGTCTGGTTGGTTAGTTGAATGATCAGTGAGTGAATTCCATTGTATGCTGAATGAAAGTATTGTAATTGTGTAAGTTGATACAAGGTTGATAAGGGAAATGTTGTTGCTATAGAATTGTCATCTAAAACTAAGAGACTATAACTTGTATGTAATTTGATTACTGTAATACAAGTGATCTTTCTTTGGTGTGGTGGGTTTTTCTCCCGTAAGGGTTTTCCCACGTAAATCTAGTGTCAATTGTGTTATGTGTTTATTTCTCAGTTTTTTTATTTCTTTCATGTGTGTCTTAATAGACTATAATTGTAAACATTAAAAGAAATATATCTCTTCTCCTTTGAGACTTGTCATTAGGAAAAAAAATTCCGCAATTGATTTTTTTCCTAACAAGTGGTATTAGAGCTTGGCCAGTTGTGTTATCCTTGTGGGTAGATTGTTTTTTTCTGTCAATTTTTGTTCAGTGGGAGTTTTGTAGAAGTCTTGAATTTGTCTAATTACAAATTAAGATGGCAATGACAAGTACGTCTGGAAGGATTGAAATTGAGAAATTCAACGACAACAATTTTGAGTTGTGGAAACTTAAAATGGAAGACCTGTTGGTGGATCATGATCTTTGGATTGTTGTGTCTGGAATGAAATCTATAGCCATGAAGCAAGAAGATTGAGATCTCGTAGATCAAAAAGAAAAAGGGTTGATAAGACTCTGTTTGGCAGACTCTGCTCTCCTGAAAGTTCATGAAGAGAAGACTGCCTCTATGTTGTGGAAAACACTGGGAGGTATTTATCAAGGCAAGTCCTTTGTAAATAAGTTGTTCTTGAGGAAGAAGCTATAATTTTTGAAGATGGAGGGAGGAACGTCTGTTGCTGATCACTTAAAAACCTTTAACATGGTGATTGCTCAGTTAACATTTGTAGGTGTGAAGATTGAAGAAGAAGATTGTTGTATTCTCTTGTTATGTTCTTTGCCAAATTCTTTGGATCACTTGCTGATGGCGATTGGGAGCATGAGAACCACTTTAAAAATGGAGGATGTTGTTGCTTCTTTGTTATTAGAAGAGATGAGAAGGAAATATTCTTAGATGGTGAAGGAGGCTCTTATCATTCAAGGCAAATCAAAGGAAAAAGGTAAGAAAAAAGACAAGAAGTTCAAATCGAAATCAGAAGGGAGATCAAAGTCTCCTGGTAAGAAGTCCAAGGTGAAGTGTTGGAACTATGGGCAGACTGTTCATGTTTGAAAGGATTGAAAAGAGGAGAAATATAAGTGGAAGAAGAATTCTTCTAACAATGATTCTTCTAAGAGTGATGCATATACCTTTATTGTAGCCTTGGAAACCTAGGCATCAGATGATGTCTGGCTGATTGATTCTGGAGCATCATTTCACATGACATCTCATAGAGATTGGTTTATGAAGTATGAAGAATGTGATGGTGGAAAGGTGTATCTAGCAAGTGATTCATCTCTAGAGATAGTTGGTTGTGGAAGAGTCAGAATTCAGTTTCTTGATGGTAGAATTAAGGGAATTGATGGCATAATGCATATACTAGGTCTAGCTTGAAATTTACTTTCTATAAGCAATCTAAACAATGTTGGAGTGCAAGTATTGTTCACTAGAGATGGTTTTAAAATAACTAGAGGCTCGATGGTGCTGGCTAGGGGTGCCCGACTTGGTACTCTGTTCAAGTTGGATGCACTGGCTTCTCAATGCAATAGTGTCTCTGTAAAGTCATAGAAGGTTGTTCGTAAAGAGAAGAATGAAAATGTTACTATTGGAGAAAATTCCTTGGAAGTGAAACTTCCAGTAGAAAATACTATTCTTTGTTATTAGAGGCTCGGTCACATTGGTGAAAAAGGTTTGAAAGCCTTGAAGAATAAAAACCTAGTTGAGGGGTTTGATTATTGTAATCTCGATTTTGAATTCTGTGAACATTGTATATATGGAAAACAACACCATGTTTCATTCTACTCTAGTCCTCATAAATATTTTGGTGTTCTAGATTATATTCATTTTGATGTGTGTGGTCTAGTGGATTTTCCTTCGTTATCGAAGTCTAAATATTATGTTTCTTTTATTGATGATTATTCGAGAAGGGCATTTGTCTATTTAAAAAAAAGTAAATCAGAAGTGTTCAGCCATTTTAAGGAATTTAAAAACCTTGTGGAAAATCAAACTAGAAGAAAAATAAAGTACTAAGGACTGACAATGGTGATGAGTTTTGTTCTGATGAGTTTGAGATGTATTACAAAGACCATGGGATTAAGAGGCATAAAAAACACCTTACACTCCACAGCAAAATGGATTTGTTGAAAGGTTGAACAAGACGTTGATGGAGAAGGTAAGAAGTATGTTGAGAAATGCTGGTCTGGAGTAGATGTTTTGGGCTGATGTTGTGGCTACAACATGTTACTGATTGAATCGATCACCTTCTTCAACACTTGTTGATATAACGCCTATGGAAGCTTGGTCTGGTAAGAATCCCTCTCTTAGACATATTCAGGTCTTTGGCTACGAAGCATATGTTTATGTGCCAGATGTGAAAAGATCTAAATTGGACAAAAAATATGAAAAATGTACCTTCATTGGGTATGGCCTTGGTGTGAAAGGATACAAGATTTGGAATCCTATGACTAAGAAGGTATTGTACAACAAAAGTGTTATCTTCCGAGAACTGAAACCTTCTTCAGTAGATTTGCAATCAGGGATGAAAGAAGAGGAAAAGAAGAATGATGTTTTTGAGATACCTCTAACTCCAGGAAAAGAGGAACAACACATTGAAAGTGTACCTGAAACTAAGGAGAGTTCGAGTAGCTCTGAGAGTTCTGAACAAGAAGAATAACCACAACCTTAGCCTCAACCTATGAGGAGGTCTACATGTGAGAAGAAACAACCAGATAGGTATGGATTTTCCATGTTAGATTCTAGTTGAGCCTATGTTTTGATTACTAACATAGATGAGCCTAGGACTATAAAAGAGACAACTCAAAACTCTGATTCAGATTCCTGGCTGGAAGCCATGAATGAAGAAATGGCATCATTAAGGAAAAATGAGACTTGGGATCTAGTCCCATTTCCTAAAGGTAGAAATCTTGTGGGCTGCAAGTGGGTGTTTAAAAATAAAATTGGTCTAGATGACTATGTTGAAAAGTATAAAGTGATATTGGTTACAAACGGTTATTCCTAGGTAGAGGGAATTGATTATGGGGAATTTTTTTCTCTTGTAGCAAAGTTGACATCTATTAGATTAATTTTATCTCTTGCTGCAACATATGATTTGGAGATTGAGCAGATGGATGTGAAGACATCATTTCTTCATGGTGATCTTGAAGAATAAATCTATATGTCCCAGCCTGAGCACTTTGTGAGAAAAGGTAAAGAAAATCAAGTTTGCAAGTTGAAAAATCTCTGTATGGTTTGAAGCAATCACCTAGGATGTGGTACCAAAAATTTGACACATTTGTTTTGTCTTTGGTATTTTTAAGATCAAAATCAGATCATTATGTGTACTACAAGACTAAAAATGATTGGATTCTTATTATTTCCCTTTATGTTGATGATATGTTGTTCATAGGAAATAGTAAGTTAATGATTTCTGATCTAAAATCTCAGTTGTTTGCAATATTCAAAATGAAATATGTTGGTGCAGGAAGGTATATTCTAGTGATGGAAATAACCAGGGACAGAAAGGGTAGAAAGATTTGGCTTAGATAGAGTAAGTATATTAATACTGTTCTAGAGAGATTTGGTATGAATGATTGCAAGCAGCTAAGTTGTTCTAGTTTTGCAGGAAACAAAGCTATCTATTGAAGATTGTCCAAAATCTCCTACTGAGATGGAGGAAATGGCCAGAGTGCCTTATGCTAGTGTAGTTGGTAGTTTAATGTATACAATGGTCTATACAAGGCCAAATATTGCCCAAACAGTGGGAGTTCTTAGTCAATTTATGGCAAATCTAGGAAGGACACATTGGGATGTTGTGAAAAGAGTGTTTAGATATCTGAGGGGCACTTCAGACTATGCTCTATGTTACCATGGACATTTGGCTAGATCACAAAGGACTCTCAACATTCATGGATATGTGGATTCTAATTGGGTAGGGGACACTGATAGTAGAAGGTCCACCATTGGATATACTTTCATTTTGAATGGTCGTGAAATTAGTTGGATGAGCAAGTGACAAGCTATATTCGCTTTGTCTACTATGGAAGCTGAGTACATGGCAGCAACTCACGCGTGTAAAGAAGAAATTTGGTTAAATTTTTTGTGTTCTAACACTGGGTTTGATGTAGGGAAAATTACAATTTACTATGATAGAAAGAGTGCTATTTGTCTAGCAAAGAATCCTACTTTCCATTCCAGATGAAACATATTGATGTGCAGTATCACTTTGTATGAGATATGGTGGAGGATGGAAAGGTCTCTTTAGAAAAGCTAGATACTCTAGAAAATTTTGCAGATACATTGACAAAACCAGTGAGCACAGACAAGTATAGGTGGTGTACCAGTTCAATGTGCCTTGGTTCCCATAAAACTCATTAGTCATTTTGTGCTCTAGAGGTGTCAGTAAGATCTTTGTCAAGTGGGAGATTGTTGGAAAAAGTGCCTCAATGCTTACTGACATTGAACCCCTGAAAGAGAAGTATCGATGAGATCTTTGGAATGTCTTACCGATGAGCAACTGATCAGATCATTGTGACCTTGGATCTGTCTTGGCGATGAGAACCATCGAGGTGACATGATCTATCAGAGTGATTTTCCAAACTCACTCTGACAAATAGAAGTCTTGGCGACGTCGACATGACCTAGTGGTTGTCTCGGCGATATTGGCGTGACCAGAACAATTGAGGTGACATCTTCAGCTCACTCTGATGGCAGCTGTCTAGGCGACAAAGATCATCAGGGAGATTTTTGGTGATGAATGCATTGAGGAAAATTGTGTTTTCGGCGTCACCTCCTATTCTCCTACCGATGGATCTTCTCCTGGTGAACGATTGACATGACTCTTACCGATATGCGTGGTCTTAGTGTTCATTAGGTCATCGGGGAGACATGAATGTTCGGCGTGACTTCCTAGTGTGTTGGCGATAGCGATTGTCTTACCGATGGTCTTGAGATTAGGGAGACTTCACCAAAGTCTGAGTGATAGGATTCAATGTCATGTGTGATAGCCTATGGATAGTCTGACATTGGTTCAACACATTATGTTGTCTCACCGATGAGTGATAAATTTGAAATTGGTTGACCAAACATTTGTCCTACATGTTCTATCTTGGACCAATGAGCGATACAGAATGTGAACCAATTTGGAAATTGAACTGTTGTGACGATTTTCTTTTGGGAAATGAATAGACTACTTGAGCAAGTGATGAACAATCTGGTCATGGGTCTGGTCTGGTTGGTTAGCTGAATGATCAGTGAGTGAATTCCATTGTATGCTGAATGAAAGTATTGTAATAGTGTAATTCGATACAAGGTTGATCAGGGAAATGTTGTTTCTATAGAACTGTCATCTGAAAAGAAGAGACTGTAACTTGTATATAATTTTATTATTTTAATACAAGTGATATTTCTTTGGTGTGGTGGGTTTTTCTCTCGTAAGGGTTTTCCCACATAAATCTAGTGTCAATTGTGTTATGTGTTTATTTCTCAATTTTGTTATTTTTTTCATGTGTGTCTTAATGGACTGTAATTGTAAACATTTAAAGAAATATCTCTCTTCTCCTCTGAGACTTGGCATTAGGAAAATTAGTTCTGCAATTGAATTTTTTCCTAACAAGACTACCATGTGTACTAGAATAATTTATGCATTCCAGGTGAAATTTATTGTTGGTACCATGTATTTTTAGCAATGGACAACTAATATAAACTTAAAGGACATTCTTATTTATTGGAAAAGGGATAATATAATAGATATTGGTTGCAATATAAACCTTTATCATTTTTATTGTGTTGGTTTCCCACATGCATTTAAAGGATTAAATTTTTTACTCTTTTCTTATTGTTGATCAAGTAAATCCAAGCAATGCTCCTTTAGTTGTTGGTCAGCTACTTGATGATGATTGTCACGAGGACTTCATCAAAGGTCTCACTCTTTCTATCCATTCTCTCCTTCCTATTGAACCACTTGTTTAAGAATGTGAGAAAAAGGTAATGTATAAAATCTCCAAAGCTAATCTTCAATTTCCATAAGGTTTATATTAAGCTAATAGTTCTCGTTTTGTTTAATTTTATTCTAGGAACTGACTTTGATTGTTGAAACAATTTTAAGAGAATCTTATGAGTGAAGGAAGTTTGGATGTACATGTACACAATGCATTGGGTAAAATAATTATTTATACAAATAATAATCTAGAGCACTTCTTCACTACAAATCCCTACTATGATTCTCGGGTGGTGGGTAAATACTATGAGAAAAGGGATCCAACTCTAGCAGTTATTGCATATAGGCCGCGAAAATGTGACAAAGAGATTATTAATGTTTTTGAAAAGTTAAAAAACATTTACAGGGCGTTGTACCCCTCACAATGAGCCACAAGGACCAAAAAAGGAAGAGACTAAATAGCTAACATAAAAAAGGAAAAAAAACACAGAAACAACCCAAAGGCAACACAACAACAACCAAGAAACAACCAAGAAACAAGCACTGAGAGAAACTAACTGGCATCATCCCAGTTTTTAATCAGGAGGTCCGCTGCATCATCTCCCACCCACTCTTTGTTTTACTAGCTATTGCTCCCCTCCAGTTCATCTTTTATAGCATTAGACAGAGTGCTCATAACAAAGTGACCCAATTTCATGGTGAAGCAGGTTAACCCCTGAAATCTTTTGTCAAGAGTGTCCAATCTCTTCGCCACCTCACACAAATCCACCACAACATCCATAGCTCCCTGATCCTCACCAGGCTCATCCACCAGCGGGTATGGAGAGTGCGAACCAGAGCCAACAAAAGGAAGCTTGCTATCCACTAGAGTAAGTTGGAGCCTCTCCACAATATCTTCCTCCACATCTTCAGACTCTTCTTCCTTGTAACCCTTGTTGTTCGACTGCTCCTCCTCAGAATCCTCAATGATTAACCTCTTCTTATTTTTCTTGGACAGTCTCCTAGATCTCCTCCTAGCACTTTCCCCTCCAGTCATCTCCATGTTCCCCACAACCGTATCTCCTCTAGAATCTTTCCTAACAACATTCTTACCCTTGCCATCCTTGGTAGTTGCAACCTGCATGCATTCCTTACCATTTTTCATTGCAGTGACATTAACAACCATGTCAACCTGAGTGCCTTTTAGCTCATAGATCCCTTTCGCCATGTTGGCATGGGCCTTGCCCAACCCACCCTTGAGTTTTTTGGTGGAAAATTTGGTTTTAGCATTCCCCACTTTGTCAACATTAGACATCCGAGGAGGACTCTTGGATTCAACCGGGGAGATATGCACAGTAGAAAGGGGTTCAATGTGCTCGACACAGACAATAGTGATGGATTTAGGTAGACAAAGGGCAAGATGAAAGTGATATAGATGAAGGATAAGCCCCTGATGGAGTGGGAGCAGCGGGCGATCACATGGATTACTGCTAGCTGAATCTTTACACTTGTTAGCAGAACTTTCCAGGTCCATTAAAAGGAAAAACGGGAAATTGAGCAGCATTTTATGCCTAAGGTGGTTTAACAGAGGGAAATCATAAAAGAAATAGGTTTTATATCTACCTTCCAAAGTCACATACTTCATCAGCACCATGCACACCAGGTCCCACGGCTTAGGAAGCGCTTCCCTTTCAAACCCCCCCTAGTTCTGAACCGGGGTCTCCTCACCTCTAAAAAACGCTTTAAGGCTCTCGTGGTCTGGCTAATGTTACCAATAAAAATTCTCTATTTAAGCTCCAAGTGAGGTATATTTCAAAGAGTCATCTGGGTTATGACTTGAGATAAAGGAAGTTTCCAACCCATAAGATTGTAGTTATGGATAGTTTTAAACCCTAAAATTAAGGCCTTTCTGCCTTGCATGACTACAAGTTCTATAACCTCATGAAAGGATAATAAGGAAAATAAGTTAACAATTTGGTAGTTCTATGAGCAGTCAAATACATCATGGGAGCATCTTGGAGAGGATTATAAAAATAGTAAAGGAAAATATGGTGACAAGGACAACAATTTGAGGGTATCTAGGAGCTTCACAACCAACTGGAGCATGCTTTTAGGAGCCAGGGGAGACCAAGTCAATCAAGAAGACCTCTTAGGCATGTAAAAAAGGTTTCCCTATTTTTAAGATTGGGAATTTAGTCAATTTTAGTTCCTATATGCTCTCCCATGCTTGGGATGAGATAGAGGATCCTTAGGCTTCACTTTTCAAGTAGTTATTTCATGTTTTGGAGTTGTATAAGCAAAAAATAGAGCATTATAAGTTGTTTTCTTAGTCACGACACTAAGAAACACACTTTATAACACATTTTCCAAAGCAAATACACATATTTAAGTCTTGTATCTATTGTAAGAACACCTTTTCTCAAAGAAAAAATTAGTATTTTTCCTTCTTAATAGCTATTTCATTATGTGAAAATGAGTAATTGATTAGGTTTTTCTATGTTTTATGTTTAAACCTCAAAATCATTGTCTCATTTCTAATACTTTTAGGCAGAAATGAGTGAATAAAAATAATTAAATAAACTACGAATTGACTAAATATAATACTAATTGACATAAATCAGTGAATAAATATGACTAAACATATGACTAAATATACTACTAGTTGATAAAAATCAGTGAATAAATATCTTCCAATTGACAAAAATCAGTGAATAAATATGACTAAATATATGACTAAAAATATACTACCAAATTGATCAATCAAAACAACCAATAAATGACTAAAAATGGTGTAGTCATAAATTTGGTCACGTTATAAATGATCAAAACTAAACTACTAATGGTCACGTGACCAAGCTTAGTGAATAAATATGACTAAATATATGACTAAATCAAAGAATAAATTAACGACTAAATATACTACCAAATTGATCAATCAAAATGACCAAATAAATGACTAAAAATGGTTGTCATAAATTTGGTCACGTTATAAATGACCAACAATAAACTATTAATGGTCACGTGACCAAGTTTAGTCATTTATATGCAAATTTTAGTAGATTTTTTAGTCATTTATTGTTGTTTTTCTACTAGTGTTACAAATTGTATTAATGTTGTTTGCAAGGATTGTTAGATTGGAAAGAAAACAAGAAGAATTTTCAAAGGAAAAGAACAATCTACTACCAAAGTATTAGATTTGGTGCATATAGATCTTTGTGGTCCTACAAGAGTAAGAAGTCTTCAAGGTGATAGGTATTTCATGCTTTTGATTGATGATTATTCTAGAATGGAATGGGTTACTTTCCTTAAATAAAAATATGAAGCCCTAGATAGGTTCAAAGCATTTAAATTTATGGTTGAGAATGAAATTGACATGAAAATCAAGTGTTTGAGATATGATAGAGGTGGAGAGTTCACCTCCAATGAATTTAACATGTTTTGTGAGAATCATGGCATAAAGAGGCACTTGTCTACCGCTAGAACTCCTCAGCAAAATGGTGTAGTTGAAAGAAAAAAAAAGGATTGTTCAAGAAGGTGCAAGGACTATGATGAAAGTAGCTAGCCTATTGGAAGTCTACTAGAGAGAAAATATTCATACTATTGTTTATATAGTTAAAAACATTCAAGCAAAAGGAAACAACATAGAGACTCCCTACGAGTTTTGGTATGGAAGGATCCCTACTGTCAAGTACCTCAGAATGTTTGGAAAAATATTTTATATTAGAAGAGATGAAGAAAACTTGCGAAATTTTGATGCAAGGTCTAATGAAGGAATATTCCTTGTATATTCTACTAAAAGAAAAGCCTACTAGTGCTACAACAAAAGACTAAGAAATATTGTTGAGAGTGCAAAATTCAAGGTTGATGAAGATTTTTCAAAACTCAATGGTGATAGATGGATATGAATTAGATGAGCCTATTTGCAGAGAAAAAGAAAAAGCTAAGGAAAAGGAAGTGCAGATCGAAGAGGAAGAAGCTCAAGAAAAGACATCTAGAACCCTTAAGTATGTGTAGAGGAATCAATCTGAAGTACATATCATTGGAAACAAAAGAAAAGGTGTGTTGACAAGAAAAAAATTTGTTGAAGAAGAGGTAAATCTATGTTTATTTTTTGAATTTGAGCCCAAAAAAGTGATTGAGGCATGCAAAGATGAACATTAGATAGATTCTATGGAAGAAGAATTACTATAGATTGAAAAGAATCCAACTTGCAAATTTTTCCCAAGACTCGTTACCAAAAATATAATTGGAACAAAATGTGTGTTCAGAAACAAATTGAATGAGAATGGAGAATTTTTAAGAAATAAGGTAAGACTTGTGTGTAAGGCTACTCATAAGTTGAAGGAATAGATTTTAAGGAGAAATTTTCTTCAGTGGCAAGAGTGGAAGCTATTAGGATGCTTTTGGCTTTTTCAGCACATAAGGACTTTAAATTTTATCAAATGGATGTGAAGTCTTCTTTCTTGAATGGAGAATTGGAAGAAAAAATAAACATTGCAAAACTAGAAGGATTTTAGTTATCAAACAAACCAAATGTGGTCTAAAAATTGAAGAAGGAATTATATGGATTGAAGCAAGCTCCCAAATCTTGGTATGGAAGGTTGGATGAGTATTTGATACAAGGATTTAATAAAGGTATCGTAGATAGATATATTTACTTTAAAGTTGAAAAAGATAAAATCTTGATTGTGGTTATGTATGTTGTTGACATAATCTTTGGAGTTAATGAAGAGATGTGTAAGAAGTTTGCAGAAGAAATACAAAAAGATTTTGAGATGTCTATGTTTGGGAGATGAATTTATTCCTTGGGCTACAAATTAATCAAACAAATAAAGGTATTTTTATTTCACAATCAGAATATTTCAAAGAAATGTTGAATAAGTTTGGAATGGATTATTCTAAACCGGTACTCCTATGGTTATTTTTTGCAATCTCCTAAGGTTGATCAGAGAAATTATAGATCAATGATTGGTGGAATGCTATATCTAACTACAAGTAGACCATATATCATCCATGCGGTTTGTCTTGTGGCTAGATTTAAAGAACTTAGAGAATCACATGTTGTATAAATGAAGATGATATTTAGATATTTAAAGGTCACTCTAGATCATGGCTTATGTTATCCAAAGGATACTAATTTCACTTTGAATGCTTACACAAATGCAGATTGGGTTGGCTGTGTTGATTACAAGAAAATTATAAGTGGTGGTGCATTCTTTCTTGGATGTAGATTGGTATCATGGCTAAGAAAGAAACAAGATTTAATATCTTTGTCTACTACAGAGGATAAGTACATTGTAGAAGCATCTTGTTGCACACAAGTGTTATGGATGAGGAAAACATTGAAGGATATCATAGTGGTGTGTGATGAACCAATTTCTATCTTCTATGACAATACAAGTGCAATCAATATTTCAAAAAACCTAGTAATGCATTCAAGGAAAAGACATATTTCAATCAGATATCACTTTCTAAGAGAGAAAGTAGTGGATAGTGAGGTGAAGCTTGAATATGTGCCTATAAAATTTCAGATATGTTATATATTCACCAAGGCTCTTCCTGAGGATACATTTGAGTATCTCCAAGAGAAGTTGTGGGTCATTTCCCCTCCTTTGTTTAACTAGATGCATAAGGAGATGCATCAATCTAGTGGATCTCAAGATTCATTCTTTATTCCAGACTGATGTTGGTGGCTACTTCTCAAGGGAAGTAGGTAGTAGTATTGCTAATTTTTGTAGTCAAAAGAGTGTGTGTTGTCATTGTGTAGTGGTTTTATGATTTGGTGCAGTTTGGTGTGTGCTCCTAAGGGGGAGTATACAGAGTAGTTAAGGAAAGATGTTATAAAGCAGTAGTAAGTAGGCCAATCAATGTCAAAGGGAGAGAATAAATAATACAATCATTTTTTCCTTTTTCCATTGATGTCAAAACGGGAGAGAAAGACATGTGAAAAAGACAAGCTAAAAAGGGTGGGAGAGAGTAATAAGCTAGCTGAGTAAGGGGGATAATTAATGTGAAGGGTTCCAATATATTAATTAATGTGAAGATTTGTAGTATGTTGGTATCTAGAGCTATTGTGTCTTTGATGGTTTTCACATCATTTGTTGCCATCAATGATAAAGGGGGAGATTTTTGCAAGTATGAGTAGTTGGTGTTGTCATTGATGTCAACAATATTATGTTGTAATTGGTGTCAATTGTATGAGATGAGATGAAACTACTCTTGAGGGATATTTTTGAGAATGATCATTTTGTGTTATCCATTATTTGATTAGTTTAATTATGTTGTCATTAGTAAAGCTACTAGTGTCAACCTCTAGTGTGGTTGTGATAAGTTGGTTGAGTTGCTATGTTGCAGATGGCTCATTCATGTTGAGGAAGTGTTGAAGATGATGATGATGTGTCTCTAGTGCTTGGTTTCCAAGTGCTTATGAGAAATTTTGATAAAAAGAGGAAACAGTGTTATAGTGGCATTTTGGGTTACAAAGGTATGTTCTTGTGTTGCTCCATATCAGTAAGCCTTTGGCAATGAGCCTTTATAAACAATATTATATTACTTAAATATTGTGAGCTAATACTCATTGTGTTTTTCCCATCTTGGGTTTGCCATGTAAATCTAGTGTTCTCTTGTGTATGGTTTTGTTGTGTTTTAGTTTATGTCATTTGATTTTCATGGTGATTCATCATAACAGATTAAGTGATTATTAAATGAATGTGGATCTAAATATTAATGATGGTTTTGTAGTTTTAAGGTACAATTTATTCATTCACCCTCACATTTATCATGTGCATTCAAAAAAATTCTTGATGCTTTGCATCGTCCCTAAAAGGAAAACACACAAGATAAGTGAAAAGGCAAAAGTTATGATAGATAGAAAAATGAAGATACAAATAGAAGAATGTCATAATAGATTCACTTCATTTGTATTCTTTCACCAATAGAGTGGCAAGGGTCATCCAAAGTAGGCTCACAAACATAAAGACATGCCAAGTAGTACAATTGTTGCACGGGATTGCTGAGTTTTCAACTTGGTATCAGGTGCAAATCCAAAGTGTGGATAATGCTCATGAAACAATTACCCAAATCAGAACTCATTTTTCTTATCACATTTATAGTCATTTTTTAGAGCATTTTTGCATTTGAGATGCAGAAAACTCCTGATTTTTAATAAAAGAAGTTTGTTTCCTCTTCAATTCTTCTTCTGTTTTTTAGTGTTGATTGTGAATGTTATGATAAAATATTGTGTTTTCCTTTATTATTATCAAACTCCTTCAATTTTGAATGCAAATAATGGCATGTTATAGTGCAAGTTTGTGAATGTGTTTATCATTTTTTTGTATCAAATTTGTGAAAACACCATTGTTTTCCTTTTATGAACATCAGAAAAGCTAAAAAACTTTCATAAGAATCATTTTCGCAAACATGTGTAGTTGAGTTGTGAGATAGTATAGCTTCATTAGTTGAGTGATCTTGTGAGCCTTAAATGCATTTTCCATTTTACCTTTGGTGTATCACCTGTTAGTAATAGGTTTTAAAGTTATAACCATATCCTTCTCATTATTTTCCTTTTCATTATTTCAAATTTTCCAAGTTATCTAAAGGGGAGCCAACCCATAATTTGGAGGTCTACTTTCACAATAGGGTACCCACAACCTAAAAGTAGTCCCATGTTACATGGGATTTTTGAGTTTTCAACTTGGTATTAGCTGCAAATCCCTATGACAATAGTTTTTGGCATGCCCAGTGGGACCTTGAAATAATTTTTAAGTCAAAAAGAGCTTCATTTTGCTGTTGTTTTGATGTGAGAAGCTGTATTTCTCAGCCTTTGGAGGCAATATATACATACAACTGGTGAATCCAAGCTCAAATCTACTGGTTTCAGCAATCTAAGTACTAGCATGTTCTAAAACAAATCTATTAATTTTGATTTCTATCTTTTTTAATGAGTAGGAATGTCAAGTTTTCATGGAAATACGTGCTTTCACCCCCATATCATGAGAAAAATAATCCTACACCTTATCAACCTTATTTAATAAAATAGAATGCACATCATGCTTACCACCCACCCACCCTATTCCAAGGTCATTTTGCTCCAAATCAGCATGTTGTAGAGCTTAGTGAGATAAAATTCATGTTGCAAGCCCTTGGTAATGAGAAACAAATGATGCAAAAAACTTTACAAGACTATACTAAGCGGATGGATGAGATCAACAAGAGATTAAGTCAGCAGAAAGATGAGTGGGCTTATCAAGCCTATCTCCATGAGCAAGAAGAGTTGTATCTTCAAGCCCAACTTCATAGGCATGTATTGGAGGCACGAGGAAGGTAGTTTAAAAATATTTTTGCAAAAGAGTTAATTGCACAAAAAAAAAGATATGAGAAGAAGCTCGCAAAGTTAGAAGCACAATCAATTTCTCCTCCTTCATTGAAGGAATCTATACTTCAACAAGAATTTAATCCAGATAGTACCTTTCCAAACCAATTCTTTGGTAAAAAAATTCCTTTGTTCAACACCATGTCCTTCATACAAAATGAGCCCATACATGAGTAGGTTAATCTTGCAATCCCTCAAGAGCCACCTCTTGAAAAACCTATTTTCCTTCCAATAGCCCAAGAAGTTCCACAAGTTGATATAGTGGGGCCTATTATATCTCAAGAGAACTATTATACTGAACATAACAAGTTGGAGCAACAAGTTATAGAGCAAGAAATTGGTGATCAACATGAGGTATTGCCTAATTTTTTCAATGAACTTCCACTTTTCTTTGAAGAGGAGGAGGTTGTACAATGTTCAATTCCAAAAAATCAGTTTGAACAATAAAATGGAGATACAAAGGAAAGTAATGTTTAAGGTACTAATGATCAAGTTTTTAATTTCCTATTTGATGAACTCCCTTATTTTTATGATCAAAATGAAGAAAGCATGCCCATATGAATGCCAAATCAAGTTCATGAGCAATATGAAGGAAATAATGATGATGCTTATGATAAATACATTGTTGATAAAATTAAGCAAGTTCCAAACTAGAGAAAATGATTCAAAGATTCATCAAATATGGAGAGGAGTTGCAATTACATCAAAATTAGTACTATTTTTCTGAAAAGTAAAGAAGATTTGGAGGAAGATGCCTTTTGGGATGATTTGGAAGGTTTTTGTTCAACCTTGGATGTTAAAGCAACACCTTTTGAAGTGGGAATTCATGATCAGAAAGAGAAGGATGAGAAATAAATTGTGGTTTTTCTTAAACCACATGAACTAATTATTTCCAATCAACAGACTGAGGCTGAAGAAGTTTTCCATTATCTTGAGACCAGTAGAGAGATTTCAGGTTTTATTCACACAAGGGGGTGTCCTATAAGGCATCTATTCTAATTGGAGGCCAAGAAGATAAAACAAAACAAACTTTCACCCAAGCATGCAACTTTGATAAAAGGACATTATTCTCAGCTTGTTTATGCTCCTTCAAGCATTAGTATATATGAGAAAAATGAAGAGGTAATCCACTATTTCTTCATTCTTGAGGCAATAGTACAATTTATTATAAGACATCTCTTCATTTCTCATATTTTCTCAGTTGTTCATCAGCATGTAATGCATCCTAAGTTGAGCAAGTTACATTGTAAATTATGTAGAAAAGGAAACTATTTTACCCAACCAGTGAATGGTTTCATTTGAGTTGGTGTATTTCTTGGTTAGTGTAGAGTAGGGTTAGTTTTTTATTTCCTCTAAGTGTTTTTTTGTATAGTTAGTCAATTTGACTCTCAGTTTTGGTAGGTTGAATAAGTTTTCAAGGAGTTATGGAAGTATTCTAATGAGTTTCAGTAGTGTGAAGGACTGTTTACTGAGTTTCATCAAGGTATTTTGGCCTTAATGCCCAATGGATAATCAAGGAAACTACCCTTATTTGTTTAGAAAGAAAAAACCCCTAAGAGGTCGCCATAAATGTTACTAATTTTTATCTTCCCGCTCAAATTAGTGAAGTTTTAATGGGCAATTATTTGGCGGGGTATAAATTTTTTGATGCATAAACCATTCAATGAACGTTTTCTTTCTGAATGAAGTATTTTAAATAACTATTTTATCATAATTATGCAACAGAGCCATTAAAAGGCATCTCTCGAACAAGGTATGTGGAATTTTCATTTCATCTTGATTACAAAATAGATGCTTCAAACAATTTAATTTAGTTGTTTCATATTATGTAATTGAAAACAAGTTCAAATGAAGATATACAAGTCATTACATAATATAAAATATCCGATTTATTAAAATAAATGTTTTTGTAATCCCACACAAGCCATGGGAATGACTAGGTTGATTTAATTCAACAACGGATGTAAACTATACATATGAAGATTAATTAAAGGAAAACCACATAAGAGGAGGTCATGCCTTTCATTGCCTTAAAATATGATGTAGGGTTGATTCTTCAATCTTCAGTTTGATCTTTAGTATCTTCAGCTCCTCTTTTTCTTGAGTTCCAGATGCACTTACAAATGATTGGGAGATTTTGTTAGAGCTTGAGGCATGAAATACAATTACATGTTTCATCAACAGACATATAATTTGCAGACATTATCATATTAAATCAACTCAATCATTATCAGAGATATAAATGCAAAAGTGCCAAATCAAATCACAGAAAATCATCAAATTCAATGTTTTTATCTAACTTTTTTGCTTCTTGTGTAGGTATAGGTAAAGTTCTTTTTTTGTTTTGTTTCACCTATTTACAACTATGGGGTAAAATGTGGCTCCCACAAGGGTTGAGCCCAACATGCTACCCCTTGAACTTCAACAATGGATTGTGAGGGAGAAGATGTTTACAATGCTCAATGAAAACATTCAATTAGGGAGTCATCATATCAGGAGCTATAGGATATCATGTGTAGAGTGAATTCAAGTAAAGAGCAGCAAAGACATATTTCTATTATTGTTGTTTTTATGATCAAATATCCCACAAGAGCGTCATCATAAACATAATGCTTTACAAATAGTGCTTGCACACAACAAAGGGACAACCAAGAATGCAATACTCATGGAGTGGCAATGTGGGGTATTCACCATATGCATAGTTATTTAAGTGGCTCATAGGTCATCATTCATGCATTGCATCAAAATTTGGAGTGATAAGTTGTGAGAAGTGCATAATCACAAGAGAGTAGGCAAATAAAAAATAGGAGAATTGATGAGGTCATAATACACCTTCAAGAGTATGTGTAATATGTGAAGGTCACTACAAATCAAGAGAGAATGTGATGAAACAAACAGTGTTTCTCAATGAAAGAAAATATTCACAGTTTAGTGCTTTATCACTGTGTGGTGTTTCTTACAAATACCTTGAATGGTAGCCATATCGAAGACTAAGAGCATATGTGATCATTATTTAAAATCATCTATTTGAAGGAGTTTATTTTTTCTTTTAGGGAGATGAATAATATGATTCCTCTTGCATTACATTCAAATTCCTCTAAAAGGAAGTCACAAAAACATAAAATACAATGGCAGTCACTGTTTAGAGAGATAATTTTCATGATCACTATAGGGATATGCCTATGGGAACAGTCATTTAGAGACACCCTCATCAAGGGATGCAACACTCACCCATGAATGCAACCATAATATTTCTCAAACTCATAATGCAAATGGGACCTCAAAGAGTATGAGGCAATTACTATGTTTGAAATTTTGTCATTGGGATGTTTACCATCTAGAAATAAACAAAATTAATGTATTGAATGGAGCAAAAAAAACTAACTCAAGAATGAAGGAAAATGCTTAAATTTTTAATTTTTATTCAAAATACAAATCCAGTTTGAATATTCTAATCACAATAAGAAGGGTTTTATTTTGTGTCTGTAAGTGGCCAAACCCACAAGTCACATGGATAAATATACCACAAATAAAAAATAAATGAAGCTACTTGAGCTTGTACATAATTTCAAAGATAACCAATCATGGTGAATGGTCGTGGCCATTAAGAGATCTTAAACCTAGAAAATAGAAAAGAAAATGCATGGAATTATTTCTATCATAAGTCTTTATTAATATTCTATCATGGGTGGAGCTCGAATAGAGCATGTTTTGCAAAGAATGGTAAAAAGAAATGCAAGATTGGCTTACCCTATTTTTCTGGTGAGACATACATGCATGGCCATGGGTTTCTTTCACAATTTTTATCCAAAAAAATTGAGCCTAGAATATCTCCAATGGTGGTCGAGAATGGAAAAGAGCAACAAAAAAGTGAACAAAATTTAATACATCAAAACATTATTCATGGCCACGGCCAAGAAGGATTGAAACACTTTCCAAATTGAGATTATTATTCAGTTTTGTTTCCAAAAGACACTTACCAGGGCCTCTGAGACCGAACCCGATCAAGAAAAGGTTCTGGGACATTATCTCTATGAGCTATAGGGCTGCCATGGCCGAACATTTCAAATCCTCATCGATGGCATAGATTCCTCAAGAAGCTTCCATAATACAAATGAAATGAATGTTTCATTTTTGCATCTTTATTTTAGGGTTTTAACCCTATCTTTTGTCGATAGGTGAAAGGTATTTTTCCCTTTTCATTTTTATTTTTGCAAAGATGAATTAATATGTTGTGGTCATTTTCTCTTTTACCTTGTAATATGCTAAGTCTTTTGACATATCCATTGTTTCTCATATGACCGACCCATGGCCCTTTATTTTTGCATTTGATATGAAGAATTGTAAAACATTTATTCAAGTGGTGGATTATAAACCATTTGATTTATGTTAAATTCAAATTAAATTGGAAGCTTTCAACGTATGGAAATTGAGTTATGAGTGGAGTTATGAGTGACAAACATCAAGGAGGCGGTTAAGGAGATTTGCAAACATGTGCAGGAAAAATAGATAAATTGGATGGCTTCATCATCAATTTAACTTCACTTAAGGGGCCAAGTGGTTGGAGTTTGACTCAAGGAGGATTTTGAGGTCTTTAACTCCTTATTTCTTGCAATTTTAACCCCATTTTTGAGCGATTTTCAGTTATGCATGAACCTTTGGGTTGTTTTCAAATTCAGAACTCCTTATGCATATTTTAAGGGGCTTTTTTTCATTCAAGTGCCTAATTTGAAGGACAGGTTAGAGTTGGACAACACATCAAGCCAATTGGAGCCAAAATTCAAAATTTGAATTCTTGGAGCCTTTTGTATAAGTCCTTTTCTTTTCTCATCTTCTCTCTAGTTCGGAGTTGGGTAATTAGTGCATGAGAATTACTCAAACTTTGTAATTCATTTTTCTTATGAGATTTATAGTCATTTTTTAGAGCATTTTTTCCTTTGAGACGCATAGAACTTCTGGTTTTCAATAAAAGAGGTTTGTTTCCTCCTCAATTCTTCTTCTATTTTTTAGTGTTGATTGTGAATGTTATGATAAAATATTGTGTTTTCCTTTATTATTATAAAATTACTTCAATGTTGAATGCAAAGAATGGCATGTTATAGTGCAGGTCTATGAATGTGTTTATCATTATGTTGTATTAAATTTGTGAAAAAATCATTGTTTTCCTTTTATGAACATAAAAAAAGCTAAAAACCTTTCATAAGAATCATTTTTGAAAACATGTGTAGTTGAGTTGTGAGATAGTATAGCTTCATTAGTTGAGTGTTCTTGTGAGCCTTACATGCATTTTCAAGTTTACCTTTGGTGTATCACCTGTTAGTAATAGGTTTTAAAGTTATAAGCATATCCTTCTCACTCTTTTCCTTGTCATTATTTCAATTTTTCCAACTTATCTAAAGGGGAGATAGCCCATAATCTGGAGGTATGATTTCACAATAGGATACCCATAGCCTGAAAGTAGTCCCATGTTGCATGTTGCTGAGTTTTAAACTTGGTATAGAGTGCAAATATCTGTGACAACAATAGTATGGGGGATCACATTATGCACATGCAATCACATAAAGAAAAGAAGACATAGAGCTAGTATGACACATATGAACTGACCTAAAGCAAATCGTTTATGATGGAACTCTCAAATTTTGCAAATTTGAGATGTTCATTTCAAAATTTTGCTTTTGCACTTTCAGAAGTGCACTTGATGAATCAATTTGAGTAACCCACTTTGGAGGCTTGTATTTTAAAGCCTGTTGATTGTCGTGCAAAACTCATTTGCAGAAATATTTAGTTGACCTATGTGAGCAAGCATGTCAATTTTCAGCTTCCAATGATAAGTTTTGACAAAGTTTCGAAAAGAGAAGCTCGAGGGTTTTGACATTGTTTATTGTTTGGAGACTGTTTGTTTTGTGAAACAACTTCCTGTTTGAGCTTGAATTTTGAAATCGAATGACTGGCATGACAAAATAAATGTTGTTTTATGTTCTCCATACCTAAATGATCTCGGGTGTCAGTTTTGAGAGCCTCATGATCTGATTTTTTATTTTTAACAAGTCAAAACCAAATGCAGTTTGCTCAGTTTCACATCTGCATTCCTGACAGCCTTTCTGAGTGGTCAACTTCGACCGTCAATATATTTTGACCGGTGATGTTTCAAAGAAATTCATTTTTGACACATGCTCAGGATACCTTAATGAACTTGTATGTCTAATGGCAGCTCGTCAGGGGTTGTTTTGCTTAGTTTACAAATTGGTAGTTGAGTCAGTTTCAATTGGTTCAGAAGAGCTGTTGTTTCAGAAAAGCCTGATTGGGCAACTTTTCCGATTAATATCTGGTTCCTTGTGATCTATTTCTCTGGGTCATTTTTTGCACTGTATTCTCAGGTCAAATGACTACATGCTTGCAAGTTTGGATGCCTCCTAGAGGTCATTTGACTAGTTTCCCAGGACGATTCCAGAGCCCTCTGGGTCAGTTTTTCCATTTTCCAAATGTGCTAGAAAGCAGATTTTAATGACAACCCAGTTTATAATTTTACTTCAAATACACTGAGGAGTTGTCTCTAATCATTTCAAGGTGAAATTTATTTCAAAATGATTTCCAGTTTTCAATGCATCATGGAAGGAAGACTTTTGAGCATAGACACAAAGGACAAACTACAACATTAGAGGAATTAAGACAAATCAAAGAGCAAAAGAAAAGGGTCAATGCATATGAGATGCTATTGGAGGTTCAAAGAGGGCCAAATGTCTCTACTGAAAGGCATGATGAAGCTAAAAAAGTAGATCATACTACTATGGAGGATGATCAAATGTTTGAATTCCTTGGAAATGTAGATGCTAATGTTTGCGTTGAAAGTGGATAGGATTCTTATCAATTTTTTTGTTAAATATTTGGTGACATCAAACTGAAGTGGATAAGGGGATTATTGAAAATCCTTCAGTTTTGTTTTGAGCAAATGAAATTGACAAAGGTTATATACATGCATCAAAGTATTGAGATGGCGCAATAGCATAGTGTTTGAAGAGGCCAAATATTGAAAGCTAGCACAACCAGACAAGGAATTGAGGTGCACGACCAATAAGATAAAGGGAAACTCATGCCAGGTAATGACCATGGAGATCCATTGAAGCAGATGGGATAATGCATTGGCCACAAGAAGAGCTGGGGGGGCACGCCATGATGAGAGCATTCATCCCAGTGCTATCAAATGCAAGAGGAGATAGAGGCCCGCACCATACAAAAATTGCAAGTGAAAGGTAAAGAAAGGTGTGGCCAACAGATGAGGGTGTGCACGGATCTGGTTGCAAGGATGGAAATCCATCAAAGCATAAGAAAAATGCAATTGGCGGTGAAGAGAAGACCAGGTGAATGCATGTACAATGCAACTACCAGGTAAAGGTGCACTGGCCACAAAGAGAGGTGTGCTAGCCAAGAATGATGCTCGTTCCAATTTGGACAATACCATGCGAAGAGGGATCCATAAGTACGAATCCATAAAAACATAGGGTGCACACATGTTTGGAGCAGGCGTTTGAAACCCAAGCAACTGCAATTAACAGGGTAGTGTGGGAGATTTGGAACAAGTACAAACATCTACCAAAGCAAAGGTAATGAGATCTCAGGCAATGCCATGATTGGTGGTTATGTACAAAATGAATCAGAGGGGAAATGGACCCATTCTTAGAGGGCACGAACCAGAAGGAGGCTCGAGCACAAGGTGTGAGTGGCGGTCAAGCACGAAGGTGAACACTAATGCTCAACCAAACAAAAAACAAAATTAGGGAAATCTCAACCCTTGCTCGCACACCTTGCATGATAAAGATGGCATCATGAAATATGTTGCGAGGTTTGCAAGAATGCACGGGAGGAGCCACTTTTTCAATGTTTCAAAAAGGTTTGAAATGGTATTTGATTAAAAACAGGGTGGGCCTGATGAATTCTTATTTTAAGTGGTGGGTATTTTATTTTTCACTTTTGTGAGGTGGAGTTAAAATATTTACAGGGAAAATGGAGTATGTGAAATACTAAGGTGCACATGAAATATGGGTAACTATTTTATTCACCCAAGCACAATATTTTTAAATATTTGCACGTAATATTCTCTTTGCAAGAGAATAGTTGAATATAAAATGTGAAAGTGGACAGTGTATTAAATGGAGCATGAGTAAACATTTTAAGTGTGGGGTGAATATTTTACTCGGTGAGTAAAATAACAGGTGAGAAAAAATGAGTAAAATGAAATGTTATGGGTGATGTGCATGGGAAAGGTAAATTATTTCCCTACTAATAAATTCAGTGGGCTTTCATTTTACTATTAAAATGAAATATTTTAATATTAAAGTGTAAAGTGCATGTGAGAATTAATGGAGGAAATGTAAAAGGATAGGGGTAAAGTGAATTTTATTATTCTCTTTATAATCAAAAGGAAAATATGTGCTGGGAATTAATGTGCAACAAATAAAAGGCAGAAACAAAATTTTCATGGGAAAGAGGATATTTTCCAGCTAGGTGAATTTGGTGATTCTCCACATGGGCATGCTTTCTGTTACTGAACAATGATGAGTAGGGGCAGTTTTTGAGGGAATAAGTTTGTTGCTGCAAAAGGGAGGAAGGGGAGATATTCTTTTCAGTTTTGATCAATGGTGAATGAAGCTTCCAAATGCCCTTTACAGATCAAGTTTAGGGATGCTCTTGTTTGCTTCTAATATATATATCTTTTTTTCTCTTCTCAATTGTAAGGGGTTCCAATTTTTGAAAGCTCTAAAAGTCAGGTAGAAGCTATGGGTAGATTGTAAAGCTAGGGGGAAATATGACTGTTAGTCATTTTTAATTTGAAAGTGTATGTTTTGAGTTGTTCTGTTATGTTCATTTTAGTTGATAATTGTTTCCATGGCTAAATTGTAATGCTATTTTGGATTCAATAATAAAATTATTTGAGTCTATTCATGCACATTTGTTGCATTTGAGCTACATTTGTTGTTGCATTTTGTTCTATGAATGGTGTAATCGCTTTAATAAAGCACAAGTTGCTTTTATTATTGCCTATTGTTCAGGGATAGTATAATTTCTTTGAAAAATGTGACAGGAGTGCTATGTTTTAGGTGGATTTATAAGCAGAATTATCAGAGAAAGTTATAGTGGTCTGGTTGTCATAATGTGACAACATTTGTAAGACCTTCAGAGCATGTTCAACACTGAAAGATGAATGCTAGTTATATGACTCCATAGCCCATTTTTATGGCACTGGTTCATTATCATGTTTCTGTTGTTTTCAATTTGGTCCCAACTCTTTAAATCAAAAAACTATTTCAAATCTCTTTGGCTAAGTTGTGTTTTCCATGTTCTCCATAATGGTTGATGAAATTCATTCAATATCTTGCCAATGTTGAGTGATATTTTAAGTTTCTTAGCAATTTTGTGAGAGCATAATCTGTTAAGCAATATCGTGTTACTTGTGTGTCTAGATTGTTTGATGTTGTTAAATGGTTACCCCCCTAGGTCTTACAGAGCCTGAAGTGCAGGGGAAATGTGTATCCATTCCATTTCCTATCAGTTGGCGACTAGCCTTTGTGGTTCTTTAATATAGAGGTTGGCTACCTCTTAGAGAATTGCAAATCCTAGTTGGGTTGCATTTTAAAACACCAACAATCTACATCCCAATCTTGTTCATCATATTAAAAAGTAGGATGACTAGCCATACGGTCAACAATGAGTGCCAAAATAGGACACGGGTAGCTAAGTCCTTTCCCCCAAAATGTAGGGAAATGATGAGCCGAGATAGGTGATGAGAATGTGCTCTTTGTAATATGGAAATGATTTGCATTAAATGTAATACATGTAATAGTGAGTATGCTATGACTCTACAACTATCACATGGCAATAATAAAAGCAAACAATTGTTAGTCTATTATTATCACATCCGGTTCACCAAAATGAAACATCAGAAAAATGATTGTGTGGTGTGGATAAAAAGGTAAAAGGGTTTCACCTAGGAAATCCTCACTTTTCCTTGTTTTATTAGAAAAAGAGATCTCCCAAGGATAAAATTGGCTTTCAACCTTGAGGTGAGTCAACTCTATTGGGATGGGCATTTGTCATTTTCCTAATTATAGAAATGACTAAAATTCACTTTTGGGAGATAAAAATAAAATACTTAATTAACTCAATTATGTGATGTAAAAATTGAAATGCAAAAATTAAGGATAGCACAATCAAAAATAAAAAAATTCAGGAAGATCTGAGAAGGGCACACTAAATGTACAAGGCTCCAAAACTGTGTTCTAAGTGTTCTACAAGGAAAAATTCATCCTAGGGTGAATGGGTCTTTCTATAGGGATCCAAAATATGATTTCATAGTCATTTGATCCTAGATTTTGAGCTCCTGATTTCTCTAGATTCCACTGTTGAAAAGTCAAAAAATAAATTATGTAAATGAGTTTTTGTGGCTTGAAAACTTTGATTTTTTTCCCTTTTGATCCAATTTCAATCCTTCTTCACCTGCAAATCTACACATAAAAAGAGAGGGAAAAATGTTTGATTTTTGGTAGTTTGCTAATTAAACATTGATGATAAAATAATGATAAATGGAAAGGAATCTTGATGAATTAACAATGCTATGTCACAACACACCACACCCTTAATGGATTACCTTAGAGGATTGAAGTCTAAAACATCTCTCTAAGAATTGTATCTTGCATTAAATGGCTTGAATGCTTGCAACCTACATCACAATGTTAGCTCCAAAATATAATATGAACAGACATGAATCTTGTCATGATGATATGATCTTGATTATTGTTGTGTATTCTTGATAAATATGCTCTTCAATGCTCTTGACAATAATATTTTTTCATATGATCTCTTGATTATGCATGTTTTTGCTTCTAGGTTTGAATTGATAAAATAATTGTATTTATAGGTGTTTATCTGATTTCCTAAAAATTAGATTCCATAATCCAACATTTGAAACTTGAATTTGAATCATTAAAATGTCACCAAAAACCTATTAAAAATTGGGTCTTGGCACTTAAGGAGGACCCATTCGCCCAAGGGTGGATGGGTCTTGGGACCTAAATCTAGGAAACATAATTTCCAAGGTGTTTTAATTATTGTTAGCATTTGTTTAATGTCGGTTTCCCTTTCAGAAAATAAAAATAATAAGGCTTAAGAATACATAATTTAGGCAATTAGAAGCTTAATTAAAATTCCAATTAATAAAGGGGATGCAAACATGGTGTGAAAATGTAGAGAAGTACATTTTCAACACTACACCACATAGATATTTTGAGTGCCTCAAGACTTATGGCAGCTCCTACTATTACTAAAAAAGGGATGCGGTTATTGGTGAAGGTTTTTATTTTTCTAGTGGATTAATTTGTTTTCCCTTAGTTGAAGGTTTTTCCTACACTTTTATCATGTTTTATCAGGATAATAAAGTGATTTTATTATTTAATAACTAGCAGATAAGGTGATGTGGTGTCCTCATCCTTAAAGTGTGGAACATTTCCTTAAAGGGTGGAGCATTCCTACTTTTGGTGGTTATTGGTGGTCAATTCCTATTGGTTGATTTGCCACCTTCATCATCTCCTTAGTTCTATATAAACCCACTACCTAGATTATACTTTTCATCTTATAAATTCTTAATGCAATTCTATCATCCTGACATTGCATATCTCTTGAAGTTGTTGGTTTGCATTATTTATGTTTTTCTAGTTTATGAAATTTTGAATTTATCTTATAAAGTTCCTTTGGTTATTCAATCTATTTAAGGTTTCTAACATGGTATCAAAGATTTTATTTTGATAATTCTAAGTTCATGGATTCTTAATTAAGAGTTTAAGATTTTTAGGTGAGATCTTGAACAACTGAGTATGCTCTTCTTTTGCATCATATGATGACCTAGAGAATCAAAAAAACTTGATAGAATACCAGATTTGGGTTTTTTTCTTTGTGGATTTATATTACAGGTTCATTTTTAGGATGTTGGTGAAAATATAAGCTTGATATTGAGTTTAAAATGTCCAATAAAGTTAGATCTAACTGTTCTTTCACTCAAGTTGATCACCATTTGATATAGTTGCAAACTAAGGTTTGAAGCCCAGATCTAGTGAATAATTTTTTATTGGATCACTTTTTACCCAAGTAGACCTTTCCATTGCACTAAGATGGCCCCAAAACCCCTATTTGCATATAAAAAAGATCATTTTAGACTAATTTTATTGGTAATTTTTTTGCTAGGAGGGTCATCACTATAGGCTAAATTTAGCCATTTTAAAAAAACCTGACTTTTCACCACGGTGTCTATTTTTGGAAAATGAGATATTATTAAAAATCTAGAGATGAGAACTTTCCACCCACAGAGGTATTGATAAGAAATTTTTCCATTTTTTGCTAGATATTGCAGGTTGAATTTATTTGTTGCATTTTTTTTCAATAGATTATAACTCTCACCCAAGAGCTTTATTTTTGGGAAAAAATAGAAATTGGAAAGGTATTGAAGAGAACTACACAACTACAAAGCTAATTTTTCCATATTTTTTCTCTAGTTCATTTTGTATCAATTTTTTAATCTTGTTAGTTATGGGCCCATTGAGCATTACATCTTGGAAACGACTTTGTAAACACACTAAACTATAAATTTTCAACCTTATAATATTTGGCGGGGTGTTTTGGTGTTCTTGTGTTCACTTTATAAATAATTATTCCTTTTGCATCTCTTCATCATGGCTCAAGATTATATGATGGGTCATATATTGGAAAATGAGCTAATCAGTCTAAGTGTAGGAAAATTCAACACAATTTAGGACTTCTTCACAAATTTGAAATCACTAAGGCTACAGTTAAAGCAATGTGGAATTAAAAATAAGATGAACAATTGATTCGTAGTATTCTCTTAAGCTAAGTTTTGAATATTCAATATTTGTTTCTACCTTCTATGCTACTGAGGATCCATTTGAATTTAAAGTCACCATACCATATTTGGATGATTTTTATACTTCTATAACATGGGAGCAAGACGAGGTAATCTAGATGGGCACTCTAAAGTATTCTAAGTCACATTCCTTGGTGCAAAACAGGGCACAAAAGAACAAGGACAAAGTAGTAACAAGGATAAGAAGAAAAAGAATAGAAAAGAGAAGGATAAAAAATTAGTTTCCCCAAAATTAGCTAATGAGACCTCATCTTTAAATGACAATAGTTCTTGTATCATAAGAAAAAGGGAACCCTAAGTCTAGGGTATAAACCTAGGGTTGCTTTTTTGGTCCTTTTTCAAAGGTACATTAGAATGCAAATAAAAAAGATGAATAGATTGACTTTCAACCATAGAGGTGAGTCAATCAGACATAGATCTGCATCCTTAAGACCTTGAAAATGGATTAGAATGATTTGGAATTGATTTTCTATGATTAGCCTAATGAAACTATATGATCTATTATGAAAATGCAAGATCTTGACAATGCATGAACTATAACAAGAATTTGTAGGTAGATCTAGGAGGTGTAGAGGATTGTGTATCTATCACCAAAAGTTGGATCTGAGTGCTATAGAAGGACAAGGTTACCCTTAGGAAAATGGGTCTTTGTATGACACTTTTTCTCTATTTTTGGGGTCGTCTAATGAAAAATCTAAGATTCTAATTTCCAGTTGTAGAATTGGGAGAACACTACCAGATAATTTTGTAGATGGTTCCATTTGTTGACAATATGTAAGGCTTCAAATGCAATAATGAACAATTTATCTTCAAGATTCCCTCAATCCTCTTCAAACCTAATATTTTCACATTCAAAGAGAGGTAAAATGTTAGGCCATTTAGGGGCTTATCTCAGTCAAACCTCGTGTAATTTTTTTCACTTCCACAATGGAAATGCCAATGATAAAATAATAATGAATAGGAAGGAATGATGAAATCACAAAGTGTTGTAACTCACCACCATTCAATGGCTTCCTTGAAGGAATTAAGTCATACACATCTCCTCAAGGTTTTAGATCTTTCTTGCTTGATTTTCTTGAATTCTTTAGAGACCTACAAAAGTATTAGCCTTCAAAAAATAATGATAACAAGAACACACATAGCTCACATAAGATTTGATAGGATGTTAGGATCTTGAATTGCTGCAATAAGCTTTGAAATGTTGCTCTTGACTTTCTTGACAGTGCTCCTGATCATAAGTTCACCAATATTGTTCTTGTTATCTCTTGTGTTCTTTTTTCAAATGATGCAATAACTAGGTATTTATAGGAATTTCTCTAATTTCTTGAGAATGAAATCTTGATAGCCCACATTTTAAATTTGAATTTTGAATGTTAAGATGGCCACTCCAACATGCCCAAAATTGGTCCTAGGAAAAATAAGGGGACCCATTCACCCTTGGG